>VXCM01002401.1:0-148504 GCA_014773175.1 Lucifuga dentata
CCAAAAACCCACAAAGGCTTTAGAAAGAGGAAGAAAAAAAAAAACAAAAACAAAACACAAACCCTCAAGTGTAAAATGAATGTCATTCTCACATTTGTAAATATCTTGCTACCAAGCTTGCAAGGAAGTTTAGCTTGATGCCATATGTCTATTGTCAGCCAAAAAGTCTGCTGTTGCATCTCATCCTTTTTTCAGAGGACCTCTGAGCATAAATGTGTTATTAGGAGGGGAATCATAACAATGCGTGATAAAGAAATGACTTGCCACAATGTCCTCTGCTGCTTGTAGTGAAAATATAAAATAGTAAGAACAAAACAACCAGAAAATCCTGAAGCAAAAAGTCATTATGCACCCAGAGCACTATTTTATTCAAGTTTTAAATATTTTAGGCTATATGAACAGAAATGTAATGGAGACAACATAAGTGTACATACTTTACAGTAAGTTCTGCGTGCCTAATCACACCCATAAATCTGATCAATTCCTTGAAACATTTTATATATATATATATAAATATACTGTATATGAATTGAGGTATGCTTTAGGTGTGGTTGTGGCTCTTAACTGCATGGATTATCAACCCCAAACAGGGCAACCTAATAGATCAGATGACATTGATTTAAATAATAGATTTAAATCCTAGCATTTGTTTTTCTTTCAAGTAAGCCTGAAAAATCACACATTCAGTAGACACAGAGCAACATTATCAACACATTGGAGTCATGTTTCTGTCAACCTGATAAATGTAAGGCCAACAATCACTCTCTTTATTTTGCTCTGGTTTGGTCTCCACCAACTCCTGAGTATATTTATGAGTCTGTAGCTGAATAGATGCTCAACTTTCTTCACCAGCTAGCTGTTAACTTTGTCTGCTGTTTTTGTGGACAGATAGTGTAAATTGATATAGTCTTTGTAAAGGTAAAAGCTGTTTTCAGCTGGTGGAACCAGGGCTGAAGAGAGCAACTACTCAACATTATAGTGAATTTAAACCTGAAACCAAACCAATGAGGCTAAAAGCTGCTGAATTTGAACAATTCTCTCTGTATTTATCACTATGAGCAACTGTTTCAGATTACAAAAGTCACTTGATTCAATGTCAGTTTAAAAACTAATAATTAATGCACATTTAAATCTGAAACAAACATCTATCTTTACTTCGTCAGCGATCGTGGTGGCAGTATTTGGAGTCTGCTGGGCACCCTTCCATGTTGAGCGGCTGCTGTGGAGCTCCATCAGCCAGTGGACCAACTTGATGCACAGCATTTATGAGTGTGTCCACATTGTGTCAGGCATCCTCTTCTACCTCAGCTCTGCAGTCAACCCCATCATCTACAGCCTGCTCTCCACACGATTTCGGGAGTGTTTTCGAGAACTCGTGTGCTCCCACACGGAGGACAACATTTCTGTTAGGGACTCCCCACCCCTACCTAAAATTTTTCTGGGTCCCTCAAAATCAAGTTCTAGAGCTCAGGTTAAAGGTCAAGTCTCCAATGCTTTTGTCCCTTTACTGTCTCCTAATGTCTCATTCAACTTAGATGCTAACATCCTGATGTGTTCTTGTAAAGAATCTGACTGTGAAACCTCTGTGTTTTAGCTGTGATTTGATTTGAGTAAGTTAACAGGCAGCTGATGCAGACACACATTTAACTCATTACATGGAATTAATATTACATGAGGCTACTGCAGTGGAACATTAACTTTGATTTGGTTTATTATTATGGATGGTGATTGGTCTACAGTGCCTGTGTATTCCACCAGCTGTCTTCTAATGTAAATGCTGTAAGCTTCAGAAGAAAAGTTGTTTTTGTCATTTCATGTCAGACTGAAGACAGTTGTTCCTGATAAGAAGGATACCTGAACAAATCTCAAACACATGGGGGAGTTTAATGTGCACTGTGTGTACTTTTGATTCTTCTTGTTATTGTAATGCTGTCACATATTTGTCTGGTACTGTGGAAATTGTAAGCAATCCATGTCTTGCTTTGCTGTGAGCTTTTCCAGCTGCTTTTGCCTCTTGTTGCATTGTAAATGATTTGACTGGGAAGTAAGCTCTTGTTCATTGTGATTTGCAGTGGTAAAAACTGCAATTATGACTACTGTGTAATGCCCAAAGTTAAAGTTATACAAATAAATGTTGAAGTGGTGTAGTCAAGTTTTGTTTTTTGTTGTTTTTTTTTTTTTTTTNTTTTTTTTTTTTTTTTGCTGCAGTACTTATGATTTTAATGTTTGAAATATGAATGCAGACTATTAACATTTTTTCAGCATGATGACTGAACTGATTACAACCCCTTTGATATTCTATAAGTATAATCTTATTCTATAGTAATAAAAGCAGAGCATCAACAAATTACACATACAGTGGCAAGAAAAAAAAAAGCACATCCTCAGAAACAAGTGAATTTCTACAAATGTGGTCTGATTTTCATCTAAGTCACAAGAAAAGAAAACCATCATGCCTAAATTGAACCACCAACAATTGTACTTTTGATGTTTTTATTGAACATATTGTTTAATCATTTACTTTCCAGAAAGGAAAAACGTGTGAACCTTATATTTAATAACTGGTAGAATCTCCTTTAGCAATACACCTCCATAGCTGCTGATCAGACTTGCACAACAGTGAAGAGAAATTTAGATTATTCCTTCCCACCAAACTGCTTCAGTTCATCAATATTTCTGAGATGTCCTGTATGAACCGTCCTCTGTGGGTCATATGGCAGAATCTCAGTTGGGTTAATGTCTCCACTCTGACTTGGCCATTCCGAAACAATAGTTTTCTTCTTTTAAACCATCCTGTTGTTGACTTACTTGTATATTTTTTTGGTAATTACTTTCTTGCATAATCCAGTTTCATCATTCCAAAATTTCTTAATCCAATTTTGAAATGATGAGTTGCTTTGTAAACTGTGCAGGCTCTGAGGCAGCAAAGCAGTCCCAAACCACCCCGCTCAATCATGTATCACTAACTTTTTCTTGCCAAAGTAATAAACATTTCAGATTTGTTCTTTGCTTATAATACTGCAAAAAAAAAAAAAAAAAAAAAAAATTACACACACCATGCATAAGAATGAGCTTTAAACTGTGACAAAATATGATCTATAATCATCCATATCAGGATGAATTTGATGAAGTATCACATATAGACACAAAACCATTCATATTCAACATTGCACCTGCAATTTTGTAAAAAATTATAATTTTCATTATAGATTCCAATTCCCTCATGTCTTCAGATATTCAGATATAGAATCTAATTCAATAAAATGTCAAGGTTTATACAGTCAGTTTATGTGGCAGTCAGGTAGAAATTTTATTCATGGCAGCATTGAACATTAGAATGACTTGGCCATTTTTAGGTATTACACAGGTCTTCCTGTGTCCTTAATCGTCTTTTGTTTGGCTGCCAAACTAGTTTGTATCTTAGTCACGTAATGATTTTTGACAGGAAATCAACAATTCCATTCAGGGTTGCAACATCACTTTATAAAAAAGTAGTAATGTTCATTTGTATTTAATCATGTCTGTCACAAATACATGGCTTTGTCTGCCCCAGTGAAAACAAGTAACAAGATTAAATTAAAGGTAAATAATCCTTAAGTATGAGCTGATGGGTTTGTGGAACTTAAATCACAATCCAAGGCATGATTATATATGTACATAAATATTCATGTCAATTACAACAGTAGAATTTTATTGAAATGAATGAATGAATTTTATTCTGTTCTGTTCTCAAGGAAAGAAGAGACATGATATAAGAGCATATGAAGGCAGGAAAACACAAGCACAATATAATACAAAATCTTGAGTACTGAGGCAATATAATGTATCTGTATGAAAAGGGCAAAGGACACATCATAAAATTGCTTCATTTTCTATGCGAGACATTATATGTTCTTGCATACTGCTTCCCCTGCCTGTGCTCTGCAGAAATCAGGAATGCAGTTCTACCTGATGACTCACAGCTTTTCATTTGGCTTTTCAGAAATCCCAACCTTCTTACTGTGGACAGTTTATCATCCCAAGGATGCTTCAACACTTTTTCTTCTGTAGGCTACAACCTTGCTGCAGTTCAGCTTGAGAAAGATGGCCTGTGAGTTATTCTGACCATGTTGTAAGTATTCAATCCTGGTGCATCAAAGCCAGGTGACAAACCCCGCTTGTCAAACATGTAGAAGTTAAATAATTGGCCATCTTGGGCTTCCAGGGACACAGAAGCACTACCAACCCGCAAAACACAAGGGTACTTCTTTTCAAAAACCACCCTGAACACACGCTCAACCAGGTAGTTGAGTTTAATTGTCCTGTAATTCTCTGGGATCAGCTCCTCTATCTGAGGGCCAAACTGCTGCATAATCAGAACTCCATCTGGCCCAGCTTTAATCTCATAGAAGGTAATATTGCTGTAGGTGTAAAAGCCTAAGTAAGGCTCTGGTTTTGGGGGAGCGGAGAGGACCTTCTTGGCCTCCCTGAAGGATTTCTCTATGGCTGGGATGATGTGGCTGTAGGCCTTGTTGACAACATCCAGACTCTGAGACCTGCTGCCAGCCATGAGCACCACCAGGCCGAGTTTCAGTCTGGGCACCAGGGAGAAAGTGGCCGAGTAGCCATCCAGATCGCCATCTTTAAGCAACACCTCATAGCCCATACGCTCGTTCACCTCCCACGGGGTCCCGGTACGGTTGGCAAAGTAGTCCTTATCGCACCTGAAGAGAGGGGTNCCTCCCACGGGGTCCCGGTACGGTTGGCAAAGTAGTCCTTATCGCACCTGAAGAGAGGGGTCAGCATAATCTTCAGCGAGTCTGGCTCCAGGAGCTTGCGGTGATAGGCATCCAGCAGCACCATTACTAGCTTGGCCACGTCTGCTGCTGTGGAGAACATCTGACCTGAAGGCCGGTACCAGCCCAGGTCATAAAGAGGGGCTGGTTTTCCACTAGAATACACCCCCACAGCCATCTGGCTCTGCATACCGGGCGTTATGTCAAATCCAGTATCCTCCATTCCAAGCCGGTCCAGAATGTTGTCCGTAATCCAGCGCTGGTACTCAATGCCAACCACTTTCTCAGACATCACATGAGCCAGCAGTGAGAAGGCAAGGTTACTGTAGTGACATCTGGAACACAACAAAATAAGAGATAGAGAGCGTCTTAAAAATCAAGTTCGATCATCTCATTCCTCCAAGATTTCACCTCAAATATGTTTATACAGACATGAGACGATCTTTTGTCCTGATTTTATCATGTGGGAGACGATAAACAGCTGAAGGCACACAGATTCATGATGCGTGGTGGTAGTATGAGCTCTGTATCAACGAAGATTGCACAATCAAAATACACATACAGTAACACTGAAACCAGCAGAGCATAATCAATCTTACTTGGTACCTGGATCTGCGACCAGGACATCGTCTTGCAGGAGACTGATTGCAGTCTGTGTTTTCCCTTTCCAGAGCAGGTTGGTTGCTCTCAGTCTCCTGGGCAGGCCTGTGTGATTGGCCCAAAATAGAAGTGTTAAAAATGAATAAATAAAGGAATTAATTGTATTTATATTCACACATTTGTTTTACTTCTTGCATGTGTGATATTTACCATTTTCATTCTTTTTGCTTCCATCTTTCATTTTAATACATTATGCAATATGAAGCATTGAAAATAAAACAGCTACTTTAGATGAAGAGATGGAGATGCATGACGATTGCAACCCATTTACTGTAATCCAGCAGTTACCTGAGAGTTGACTGGCCATCCTGCGAAGGGTGACTGAGGACGAGCGGATCTGGACCTCGCCGCTGTCTAGAAATATCAGTCCATCTGTGATATATTTGAGCTCAGAGTCTCGTGTCCTCCCCAGTGGGTTTTTGATGGTAAAGTTCTCCACATATTTCTCCAGAGGGTCATCTAAAGAGCCGATCTTCCCTTCCTCCCACAGTCTGTACAGCATCAGTGTCGGGAAGATCTTGGATAGGCTGGCAATTCTGAAAAGACAGAATTGTTTTAAACTGAGAACAGAATGTTGTGACAATTCTGTATAGTTCTTGCTGTCATAGTTGTATATCTTTGTGTGGTCCATGTTAGTTTGGCTGCTTTTTCTCTCCATGTCTAGCTCTGCCTGTGCTACTTTGCTGTCTCCATCAGCATTATGGTTTTTAATTGTAGTAAAGATGCAGTATTGTGTGTCAAAATGGCTGATCTTTCCTCAGACTGTGTTTATGCTAAACAGTTCCACCTTAATTCTTATCAATACCTCTGTCACCTTCTGCCACCCAGTAATTAAAGGAAATGACTTCTAATTGATTTACTAGTTAATTAAAAACAACTAAATAAGACTAATAGACTTAAAAAGCTTTTTTTTATAGTTATTATAGAGTCATTGCAGAGTTTATCCACAATTAACATTCATAATTATTTGATGACATGAGTCAAATGTTATTCTAAAATGCTAATCATTATTTATTTATTTATTTATTTATTTATTTATTTATTTATTTATTATTACAGTAATGAGAGATAATTTGTTTGTGAACATCGGTGATTTTGAAACCTTTTTAAGGTGGAAAGTTCTTTTTTGAGGATAAAGCATGGATGTTTAAAATCAATCTTTGGGAAATTCATTACTTTTAAAGACAACTTTAAGTTGATATTAAAGCCATAACATGCCTTGTTTGCTTTTGAATTGAAGGCTCAGATTTCAGATGGACTGCATCTGCCTTCACTGAACAAAATTGCCAGTAATCATGGTTCATTGGAAAATACCTGAATGGAGCACATAAATTGTAAATAGCTGTGAATCTGACAAAGTGCTTACACATATAGATCTTTATGGACCTGCTGATACAGTGACTGTCAAAATGTGTTCTTCAGTGCATGACGGTTAGAAGGCTGTTATGAAACAGTCTGTGGTTTATTGCAGATTGATTGTATGTCACATGTATTTAGTCTGCCCACAATCAAAGGCCACAATCTTGGTTTACAGCCATAACAGCCATGTATAACTTATATATTATAACCATTTCATTCAAATAAATGTACAAAAACTTCTGAGGAAATATAGTACTTTCAAAAAGAAATAACTGACTTTATAGCCTCAGGCTCAGAACTTATCAGTCACTTCTTGTAACACCACATTCATTAAAAAAAAAAAAAAAAAAAAAAAAAATTTGCAGATTAAAACATTAATCAAGCAGGTAAATGGAAGCAGACTCTGCGTAGTACTGACCTGTAGATTGTGTACTCACTGGGGGGACCTGAGAGCGGGTCGCTGCCATTCCTCTTTCCAAAGTTGCCGGTCCACAAAACTGTGTCGTTTAAGATCACAATGGCTGACAAAGAGGGAAGGCTGATGGTGTTGATGCTCTGCCGAAGCAAAACATCCACCTGATAGAAACAGAAAGAGCAGGGAGTGAGGAATTTTATTGCAAATATACAGTATAACTTTAAACAGATTACATGGTACATTTTAATTTAGCAAACAAACAAACAAACAAACAAACAAAAAACCCCTCTGTTACAACCTCAAAGGGTGCCACAACAGTAAAAGTATGAGGTATGATACATGTTCTTCATGTGAAAACTACTTTGGACAGTGAGTTGCTAAGTGTGAACACTTAAAAAAAATTCTTGAAGTTATGTGCGAGGTAGAGTTGTAAAATCTATAAAATAAAACAGCGCTAAGTAAAATATTTTCCTGCCTGAAAATAGTAAATTTAGAATCCTGTAATTCACATATTAATATTTACTGTCCCGTGTATGACTGTATGACTGACTGAAAAAGTGTTTGATGTGTCAAAACTTTTGTTGTTCTATCAAATGAGGTCACAATTCTCATATATTCTTTGAAAATAACTATTAAGAGTTTTGTTTGAGGTAATGCACTTTTATTGAATCCTTTATTAACTACAAAACCAAATACCAGATGACTTTATGCAAAGAATCAATTAATGAACACAGCCTATAAATTATATAAAAGACATCAGTGACTTATTGAGAATGATATCTGCAGGGAAAATAACACTTTTTCACTAAAGCACTAAAATGATTCCATTAATTTTTTTTTTTTTTTAAGGCAGAAATTAACAAATCAAACATGTCACATTTCAGTCACCTTTTATTCATTTTGATATCAAACGTTTGCACTTTTGGAATTTCAGAAGACACAAAACTTTTCATGCTGATATTCATGTGGTAATCTAACATAAATAAAATTTATGTTAATCATTTTTGCTCTCATGTCTGAGATACTAAACAATACACTTGTGCACACACACCGCTGCTCCCTCGCACTCTCTTGTGAGAACTAAGGTGTTGCTGAACTGAATAATGCTGTTCCCCATGGATAGAACCAACTTTCAGATAGAAACTCACTTTTCATCAACTAAGTCTTTAATCTCCTTCTGCTGACCACCTTTATGTCGATCACATTTGGCATGAAGGATTATTTTCTGTGTGAATGTCCTCTGACTTTAGTGGGCATGATAGAAATATTTATGTGTTCCTTGTATCGTGGAATTATGTCATTTATGACCACCACATGTTCAAACTAAATGAAGTGGGAGACTACATGGACACCTCCAGGAAAACTTTAGTTTTGATTGCTCTGTCAGACCAAAAGAAGCTATAATTTACTATATAACATTTATCCTGTTACTGTGTCTGCATGCTGATTAATCCAAAGAAAATGTGTCTAAATGTTAATTTATAAATCAGGAAATTACTATTTATGGTGTGAGCGGCCATATTGAAATGAGGTCAATATTCAACTCAAGGCTGAGGAACCTTGCCCAACATTCTGAGTAGGAATTTTGATTTGGGGGGGGGGGCGTTTTCTTTGATTTTTCAGAAATTAAGAGTTCCGAGAGCAAGTCAAACGCAGCATAAGACCATCTATGTACATAATGAATTTGTACAGATTGGAAGAACTTGTCTCACCTTTCCCAGTGCTTCCTTTAGACTGGGAATAGGATGTTCCAGTGGAAGAGGCTCAGGGAAACGGGGACACATCCTCTCTGATTTGACATTATGACCCATGTCTTCATCTGCGGCAGATGGAAATTAGAAAACCATCAGGAAAGAGAGACAAAAAGCAGAGGGCGCACAAGGGGACAGGTAATGAATTTCCACTTAATATTTAATAGAATAATGTTTTGATTAGTTCAACATAATATGTTATACAGGCTAGGTGTAGTACAGGCACTCTATGCTTCTGGATGAACCCTGTTCATCCATACAGATTTGGTTCATACAGAACCTAATCTGACCAAGCTGATGTCCAACTGTGATTTCTGGATGAATTTTGATACTTCAATATGTTTCATGATAGCTCAAGGCCATCTTTACCTTTTCATTTGGCAGAGCTAAGATTATAAGTGCATATTGAATGGTCTGAATCAGAGGGGAGTCGTTTTGTCCACATCGCTGACTTTATCCTTATGTAAAATTTCAGATGAAGTGACAGGCCTGGTTTAATGTTTTTTTTTTTTTAAACAATATTTATGAGAAATCGGCATTTACTTGTTATTGTGTTCTGCTCATTCTGTTACACTAATGATCTGATGAAGGAACTATAATTAAATATCACATATTAAAATTAAGTTTGTCTAAAACATTGCTTGTACAATTTTTGAGAAGCTGGTGATATGAAATTTTGGCACGGGCTTTAATGTTTAATGAAATTAGTTTACTGAAAAGGTCTAATTAAGACTAGTTACAGACCAGAACACAAAATCAAACCAAAAAATGTTTTTTGTGACACAAGTCAGAATGCTGTTTTCAAAATTATTATTTTTTTCTTTCAGGAAATGACAATTATATTCAAGCCAGATCCCTTTCATTTGGCAGACAGCAAAGAGATCAATGGGATGAACTCTCAAGACACAGACCTCAGTGAAATGTTTTTCCTGCCTGCATAAAAAAAAAAAAAAAAAAAAANAAAAAAAAAAAAAAAAAAGTTTAGGATTCATGTTGAAAACTGAATCCTAAACATAGTAAAATGACCTTTAAAAGGTCACAATTTTCAACTCGACAGCCATGCCATCAGTCCCATTTTGATGGCTACAACCAAAAGATGCTTCAGACATCTGGCCTTGTACATCCTGTGCATAATTTTATAAGGGTGATGCCCTTTTTGAAACGGTGACAAGACTAGTTTACTTTAAAACAAGCCTTTCTGAAAACAACTTTAAAGGTAAGTCCTGCTACACTGGACTGAGACGGCTGGCCCCTCCACAGGAAGCGCTATAAGGACTATCTTTAGAAACGTCATCCATTTCTCTGGTGCAGAAGAACCTGCAGTAATTGCAATAAGAGAGTCATCACTCATCTGAATGATTCCTTTGGTGAAACAAAGCATTTTAAGCAGTTTTATATTTTCTGGATTAGAACTTAACCAAAATTTACTCTAAAATATGATAGATTATGTCCGATGGTGAAATGGAATTACTCACTTTAAATGAGTCATTCACAGTGCTATCAGGTAAAAACCTCATAACCTCTGAATTTTAGCTGATGTTTTTCAGAGTAAATCCAAATCAAGTGTCATGTATTTAAGTCTCAAGTAAATTTTAATAAGTAACTGACTAGACCATTAAAGGTGCATATAAACATTTTCCTTCTAAAGTTGTTCTAATCATGCTTTTAGCATCAAGACAAGTCCCCTCTGTGCAAATGAGAGGCCACAACAAAAAGCAGGTGTGCTTATGTTTGCACACTAAATAAACTACTGGATTACTGAAATACTAAACTTGTGCTTTTTGCATTACATTACAAGGCAGGGATATTTGAATTGGTAATATATGGTCATATTCTTCATGGTTTCAGCTGAGTTTGTGTCAAGACATAAAAACTACATAAAAACTAGAGTGCTTTAGATTACATATAAAACAGAAAAAAAAGGTATAAAACTGATATTGAAATTGTTTAAAAGCAGATTAAAAACATAAAGGCAAAGTTATTAAAATGACAGTCATGACGTAAAAGTTTTTAAATGTTTTTAAATGTAGCTGACTCATCCCACCTGACTGAGGAGAATTCCATAATGTTGAAGCTGAAAGCACAATCCCCCTTTGTTTTGAACTTTGACAAAAGAATTTTTAAAAGCTTTGGGTCCAATTACCCGAAGAAAATTGTTGGTGAATGTGGAATTAAATGGTTTGAAGCGAGGGAGCTGAATCATAGAGAGCTGTAAAAGTAATTTAAAGTTTTGCTGAATTTAAAACACAGTGGATGTTAGACGAGGCACCAAGTCCCACATTTCATAATAGACCAGTTCAAGGCTAGTCCAAGTTTCATCAAGTCTACAGCTCCTGTTTTTTACACTCCAAATAAATATATGATCCAGTACAGGTCACAATAAATTCTTAGTTTTTCTAAAGCCAAACAACCTCAAGACCACTTTGCTCCAAGAGGGCTTACATTTTACTGTCGCTCTGAAGTGAAAGCCCTTTGTCAAATGTTTTTGACTTTGTTTCCCCTTAAAAGCGTCACAGATAGTCTTGGTCTTACCTGGCAGTGCTTTTGGTAGCTGATATTGCCATAAGAAGCAGCCTGTCATCACCAGTGACAACAAAAGGAAGAACGCCAAGCCCAGCTGTGTCCATTTCACCTTCATCCTTGTTCTTTTAGTGACTCCTTCTAACTTAACAGTAGAAGCAGGAGCGGCCACAACAGAAGTTGGCTGAAATGAAAACACAGCCACATACACATATGCAGCAGGTTAGCAGTGAGGAGCAAAAAATATGTTTAGCATTATATGTTAGGCTATTCTTTCCCTGCAGCCTTTGACCGATAGTCCCTTCCTGGACATCTGTTGATACCAGTGGAAAACGATGGCAGAAATCCCTGTCACCTTGATTGCTGTAATGATCCCTATTGCACATAAAGTACTCACCACCTGATAATGCTCACAGGCACAAGCAGGCTGGACTGGATTACCAAGCACAGAGCGATCTTCTTATCACTCAATCAACATCCTAAACAATCAGCATTCAATTTACTGGGTAATTGATTCCCAGACCCAAAATGCGGTGAATGGGGTCCCATGGTTGTTTCCAGAGCAGAAGAAAGGCATAGACCTGGACTCCCATCTTGAGTTCTCGCTGACTGTGCTTTAATCCCAGGCCATTGCTTCTCCTTCTCTCACAAGTCCAATTTCCTCTCCTACAGTCACAGGCTGTTGACATCATAATCCCCCCGATTTACCCCACCAAAGCCCATCTGAGCAGGCGGGGANCAGGCTGTTGACATCATAATCCCCCCGATTTACCCCACCAAAGCCCATCTGAGCAGGCGGGGAAATCCTAATCTCTAATCCCCATGAATCAATTCACTTCACTTCAGAAGAGCTCAGCACAGTTGACAAAGATGGCACCCACTCAGCCAACACAAGTTTAGATGGGATGAAGAGTTCTGTCCTTTGGCCGCCATGACCAGAACATTAGCTAAAGTTTAAATCACATAGACCTATGTACAGCAAATTTTGATCAAGGGAGTATAAATGAAAGATAGCTGGGCTGCTGAGGGGACTTTAGATGACTCATAGGACTTTAGAAGATTCATATTTACTGTGGTCTTCAGATTCAGCTTCACTACTCCATCAGTTATTAGAGCAATAATGATGAAGACTACAGTGCCTATGAATTTTTGTCATAACAACTGTGGTTTTCAGCTTCATTACTTCATTACATCATTTTCTGATGTATTTTTGTTCAGTGTCTATATATCAACTGTGAGTTATTAGACTAATGAAGCTGAATACCACAGTACCCATGACAATGATTCATACACTGAACAAAAAAATACATCAGAATTGCTGCATGGTACAGAGACCACAGAATATCATGTACAGTCCAAGTAGAATCAAGTCTACAGGTAAGCCAGGATTCTGTATTTTCCAGATATTTTGCAGATCCAACATCAAATAGTAAGGGGATAGAAAAAAAAAAATCCAAAAAACAATACAACTGAAGGAGTATTTTCAAATGGGTGATAGTTTTGTAGCATAAAAATACAAAACTGAGACAAAACACAATCCCAGGATATCTCAAGAAAAACAATTTAAAGTTAAATTTAAAGGGCCATACCATCAAGTTTGTGCAATATATACAACCCGGATGCATGTTATGTTACTGACAACCAATTTCCAAAACATAAAAACATATTTTAGTTTATTTTTCCAAAATCTCCCCAATCTTTCAAAGTCAAATGTTCAGGTGATACATCAGCCTTAAAATTCAATGTTTCGACTTATAACACTTATGCACGATTAGAAAGCATTTATTAATTAGGCATTAGGCATATTTTAATTTTTCTGTAAAAGCTATATTCCCTGGTGGAACCATACATTGTCTTCTGTGCAACTCTGTGTTGGACAGATTAAATAAAGCTACTTTGACAAAAAAGTTAATAGACATCATGCCCATCATCATGTCAAAAGGTCCATCTGGAGTCCCAGATTTTTTTTTGGCAAACTTCAGATGCATGCGATATCTTTGCTATTGTTGTATGATGCACATCTTGTTCTCTGTTCGACATTATTTAAGTTCTCAAGTTAACTGGAATGATTCCAAATTGGTGTTGGATAATTCAGTTATGTGATCTAGGCAATTTGAAGGCAGGAGGTTATTCCTGAGATTGTTTAAGTGATGCTATATTAAAAGGTGCATACTTATCACCTAGATATTTCAGTTGTTTATTTCTAATTAATGCAAGAAATTTTTTAGAACAAGGTTTTCATTTTTAAGCTGTTAAATATTCTGTGTAGATTCGTAAGAAAAAATATGGATCTGCTGCATTTTAATACTAGGCTTTTGATTAACAAAATATCAAAATTGTTAAATGAGGGTGTATTAATGTTCTATCCACTGCATGCTTCAAAGGCACAGAAATGCACACACAAACATCAACAACTTTTCATACAGAACCATAACCTCTCCTCTAAGCACTTGTCAGTTCCCAGCCACTGATTAGAGTGAATGCACGTATTCAATCTATCACCAAAAAATCAAGCTTCACCACATTAATTTTGTGGAATTTTGTGGAACTCAAAACCCCAGAATTGAAATAGTGATAATGTTGGACCAATGTAGGGCCAATAACGAGGCAAGGGAGCAGCCTTTCACATTCTCATAAGTATAATATCACTAGATCAATTTAGGCAGCATAGCACTGTTGCTGTGCCCACTGCTCCTCAGGGATGGGTTAAATGCAGAAATTAATTAAATTAATTTAATTTAATCTATACTTGTGTGCACATGACAGTAAAGGTATCTTTACCTTACCTTAC
Source organism: Lucifuga dentata (assembly GCA_014773175.1). Lineage (NCBI taxonomy): Eukaryota > Metazoa > Chordata > Actinopteri > Ophidiiformes > Bythitidae > Lucifuga > Lucifuga dentata. Next base: position 14,272 of record VXCM01002401.1, read on the forward strand.
ATTACCTTACCCTACTATGATAAATTTAGGCATGAGAAAATTAGGCTTTTGCTTGTGGAAATATTGTATGTTGATAGGCCATTTGAGTTCCATCTGAGCAATGGAAAAAGCAATAATGACAATGGGAGTGATGGTAATGTTTGATAGCAACAAATGTGGCAGCAGTGTCATTTGGAAACAGGGTAAATAGAAATCAGAAATGTTCTGCATATGCTTCAATGTTGGTAGATGCCTCCAGGGAGTTCACATTTCAAAATGTAATGTCAGTACTGCAGATGGTCTTGTCTTCTCTTCCCAGTGTAACTACAAAACGCTATATCAATCAATCAATCAATCAATCAATCAATCAGAGCTTTATGTCAAACCATCCATATACAAGTACACAGGCAGGATGAAATGCTGTTTTTCCAGGTGTTACATTTAACATAGTGCATGTAGACAAGAAGTGCAGCAACAAGACAAAGAGCATAGAGTATATTTATACAGTATAAACATGAAAACAGGTGGTTTATTTTCATATACTTTGTTTGCAAAGATCCTGTGCTCTCGTGTATTTCTAAACCCTAATCCTAGCCCTAATCCTTGTTTTTTATGTGACATTCATTGTTCCCAGAAAATAAATGATCCTTAACTCTTTCCTCTTACATAAAGAGCCCTCATTTCAGCTCAAACCTCATACAATTATGAATGCTGATTGGGGATGATAAAGAATTCATCCAACTGGTCAGAGACAACCAGAAATCCAATGGTAACCTTGAAAGAAATTAATCTTTGACGTGGGTCATAGATAAAACACACTTTACAGTGCATAGTCACAGAATAAAAAGAAAATATGTAAAAAGCTTGGGATAAAAGTATATCTGTGGTCTACTGGTGAAGGTATGTGGCTCATATGTCTCTAGATGCTGTGGGGTTTTCTGCTCCGACGAACGTAAATGCTATTCTCTTTCTGTTGTCATATTTAATTAAATAAAAGAAATTCATATTAGTTTGAAATTATTTTTGCTATCAAGATGAGTGACGCAAACACTCTCATGAATGTTCATGTTACAAGTTCGTTACAGCCAGAACCACAAAGTGGGCATAGCTTAAAGAAAGGCACTTACACTGGTGAAAATGCAACACCATACACATCTGCTTACCACTGTAGTAGAATCCATGATAACACTAGTTTAGCAAGATAGTGAATCTATGTTGTTATCAGAATCAGAATCAGAATTCTTTTACTCGCTAAGTACAAGTGCACAAGGAATTTTTTTGTTGCGTGGTGTCAGAAAAAGAAATATACGTATAAAAAACTATAATCTGTACAGATCAAAATTCAAAAATACAAAGGATACAAGGCATTATCAGGCCTTAGTTAGCACATACCAATCTATAATTGTGTTTTTCAGACCAAACATCAAGTCAAGTCAAAGGCCGCTTCAGGCCCAGTAATAAACTTTAGTTGGCTACAGTATATTCACCTAAAGCAGGGACATAATTTGGAAGATGGTGGCTTGAACCTGGAGCTTCCGACAGTTTTCAAGATAATGGCTCAACTTTTGACACCGGAGATCTTCTGATACTGTGTTCTGCAGCAACATTTTGCTATGTGTTTGCTTATGTGTTCTCAGCTGCGACATAATCAAATATACTGCCATGATATGAACACATAATGGGCTATCTGCTTGCTAACTCTGCATACAGACTGAAGTTTGCTACTTGGTAGTTGTTTGCTACTGTGCTTTCTTGCAAAAAATTAAGTTTTGGATATTAAAAACTGGACAACATTCAAAAACAAATTATCACACATTAAAAAAAGCCAAATTTATTCTTCAGATGACAATTGCTAACACATGGAAAACCCCAGAATTAAAAAAAAAGAAAAATGTTTAGTTTCATCTGACTTGGTATATTAAGTATCAGGTTTTATAGTTGATAAACCACCTTGATGCTCTGTCAGTTTAATCCTTATCTCATGTCAGGCAGCTATAAACCTAAACCATACTCTGTAAATCTAGCTAAATGAGCCTGTCCATCACTGGATATAACATTTCATTCCTTCATTCTACTTCATTAGCAGATATAAACGGTTGAAATTATCCATCCAAGTAGTCAGTGGTGTAATGTAATGGCTATAGATATGATGATGTGATATGAGAAAATTGAGTGTGACTGCAGGCAGAAGCTGATCCTGGTTGCATAACCCAATGATAGCTGGAGATCACAGGATCCATTTTATAGCAACCACCCATAGCTGTAATCATGAGAACAGTGTAGATGTTGTAGTGCACATTCATGTGTACGTGTGTGTAAGATGGATGCTTTGATGATTTTACCTGTGCTTGAACTCCATCCACTGAGGCTTCTCTGAGGACCTTACTGCCAGCCTTACCCATTGTTTTACCGCATTGACTGTAATAGGAATTTTAAAAAAAGAAGAAAAAAACAGTTATAGTTATAACAAATTCAATCTCATCTTCCTCTGTACTGAGTAACAAGCATCATAGTAAAAAAAAAAAAAAAAANAAAAAAAAAAAAAAAAAAGTCTTTTTGAAATTACAGGAATGTTATCTATCCTCAGGTGTACTTTCGTCTGCCTTTCCTGTGTGATAAATGTGTTTATTTGAAAATGAGAGCAGCCTGTTGGCTATGTTGACATGTATTCAGGATTTCCGTCGTTTTATCTTATGACTGTGCTAGTAAATGATTTTTTAGTGGTGAAAAGAAATGTCCAGATAGTTTTAAAATGTCTTTAAATGGCTATTGTTTCGAACGAGGCGCACTTCCAGTCAGTGCAAATATAGAGGCTTGGGTAGCAGACACATTTAATAATTCCAAAACAACTGCAGCAGGCATAAACTTGTAATTTTTCACATTTGTTGCTTAAGCGGCACTGATCATTTAGAGACCTGAATTTGGATGATTGAGTTATTAGCTTTGTTTTGTGTTTTGTCCNCCCCCCCCCCCCCCCATCTGTCTGCATATATAGTTGTGGTTAATGCCACAATAGCATAAACTGTTTTCAATGTATATGGAGTTTGATCTTGCATCAGACAGAGAACATATAGTGTGTAAGTGAGTGTGTGTGAGTGTGTGACCTTCACTGGTCCTCTTTGACCAACCTATCATTTTTTATTTAGTTACTTAGTTTTATTTAGTTTATTTAGTTTTGTTTACTGATTGTGTTGTTCAACATGGAAACAGGTTGTGGATGCCGACATGATCACCACTAGGGGGCCTGCGGTAGGAGATAAACCTACTGGCAATCAGATTACTGAGGGAACATGCTAGTGAGCTAAATGTAAGCCTAAGATTTGGTTAGAGCACTGAAGATGAGATGAATGGTGATCTTAATGACTTTCCACCAAGGCCACAATGCACCCTCAGACTGATGAGAAGACTCCAAATTGGCTTTTCAAGTTTTAATTTCCGTTAACCTTCTCAGGTATTGGATTTTGTAATGTTGATTTCCTCAAACTAAACTGATCAGTAGGTGCTTGGTTAAAAGATTTATAAGATGTGATGGTTATGGAGTTAAATGTTAATTTTTAAAACAGTTTTTAATTGCATAATATGGTTGGACTTACCCATAACACCAAATTTAATATGTAAAGTGTAAGATGTCAGCAAGAGATGTGTGGATATTCTTGAATTAAGTGACAATATTTTTAAATGGGGCTGATCAGTACATATGATTATTGTTTCATTTGTGATTTTGATATAATTTTTGGATCAATTTATTTAGCATGCTTCACAAACAAACACTTTTCTGGATTTACCTGGTAGCAATTTAATTGCAGGTTCCTTCATTTTATCCAAGTATTCATATGTTCACCAGCTCAGAGGAAAGATTCCCATGCCTTCTGTGATGTTTTGCTGATTTACATTTAGAACAGGAGGAACAGCAGCCAAGTTCATTTTCTCTGGCATATTTTCTCATCACTGGAGCGGGTAGCACCAACCTGCTATACATGGTGGTGAAGTATGACCATAATAGCCCAGAAAACAGTGTGACAGTTAAATCACAGCCAATAACTGTAGTACATTGCCAACTGTTGTAAGTGGTTGTTCATAATTTTTTTTTTTTTACACTGCTAAAGGCAGTAAGATATGCAGTCTCTCACACTTAATGGTATTTGCCTCTCATGACAGGCAAGGTTCCCCTTTGAAATATAAAATTTTCATACTAAACGTTACAAGAGGAAAGATTTGATTCCGAAGCTCTCACCATTCTAGTTAGTCTAAGTTCCAGTTGCAAAAATGTCCTTATCGTTGAAAAGATAACTTTCTCATAAAGCTTTGCAGTTCCAGTATCTGTTTTGTTGGCAAACAGACACCTAGTTGACAGCCAATTATGCCATTTGACTGCTTACAAACTATAGAGGCCTAATGACCAAAAAGCCACACACTCATCCAGACTCAGGTGGCTGGACAGAGCAACTGACCGACTGAGTCATATTTCTTAGAGCCCCCATATGCTTTGTGCATTATACCTGTCCAATTACAAGCAGTACCTACATCCCACTGTTGTAAATTATGATATTGAGAAGTCCCTGCCTCTTTATTTTAAATATTTATTGTATGTACCTTGTTTATCAAAAGGATGTTAGTTTTACAGACAAGAATTCCTCTCTACTCACATCAAGTCAAGCCCGTGACTAAATACAAATTCCTTCTCCTTTCTCTCCAGTTTGTATTACGAAATAAAAGTGACTAGCACCTAGCATTACTTGCTGCTCTCTGCAGCTGTCAAAACATCTCATTATGTAAACTGTCCATCAATCAGACTGAATTACCAAACGTTTCTAAGAATCAGGAATCACGGATCACTCGACAACTGAAAGAACATGGCCTGTCAAGAAAATATTTTCCGCTGATTAACATGAATATGTGTGCAGGGCAGTAATTCAAAAGTCTGATTATATGAAGTAGTCTGTCAGGAAATGTGTCCCGTGTCCACACACTGACAGATGCTCTGCATGACCACACATGGCAACGTAACATGGTAATAGCTTTTTAAAACACATGAATGAACACATGAAAGTGCTCTCTCTCTCTCTCTCTCTCTCTCTCTCTCTCTCTCTCTCTCTCTCTGTTGCTCTCTAAATATTATGAATGTGCATGGCTACATCCAACCCAATAATCATTGTATTCCCTTATGGCATCACTTCACTTGGGAGACAATTTGGTCCTCAATCCTACAGGAAACACACACACAAGTGTTCGATGAGCTTTAAATCTCATATTGTTTTTGTTTTATTTTGACTGTTATCAGGATATCTGAAAAAGTTCTAAGTAGATTTAACACAAAACCTAGAGGAAAGATTAGATATTGGGGTAAGAAAGGTTTCATTCTTATTGGTTGAATGCTGCTGGGTGTTTAAAATGAATTTACAGTCTAAAAATAATAAACAGTCCCAGGGCCAGGGGGAAATAATTGCATGGGATCTGCTTTCAGTGCCCATCTTTGATGTCTTTCTTCAAGTACACAAGAAGCTGCAGAATATTACTCACTGACAGACTAAAATGAAAAGCTCTGGCTGTTTCCTTCATATTTCATGACAGTGTGAAAAAGACAAAATGTTCTGGCTTCCATTGAAATGGCAAGACGAGATATGCAAGCCTTATTATGATATGCTGTACTGGCATAAAATGCTGTTTGTTTCAGTGGTTCTCCATGTATTTTTTTTTTTTTTTTTTANTTTTTTTTTTTTTTTTTTAAATTAGTAATCAGTTCCAGCTATAGGTGGTACAGTTCATCAAACCCACGTGTCCCAAGTTATTTTAGACATACAGTAGATGGCAGACAGCATAAATGACACTGACACTCATTTGGTGAGAAGAGGAACAGTGTGGAACATGTTAACTTGATGTGCTAGGCTGAGGGTGGGAGAAACTTTATTTACTTTATTATAATAAACTTTATTTATTTATTTTTTATCAGATGTAGCTCCTCTCACACATATCAGAACTATGCGGTACTACCTGGTGTGGGAAGGCTCCTTGAGTACCCCTTTCACACTTGCGTTCAAGTGCAGGACAATAGCCACAACAACTGTGTTCTCACCTAAACCAGAACTTCCCGGTCAGGTAGTGGGTACGATAATCCCCACCAAGTAAGTAGGTGGTGGCAAGGCATCCAGAATCTATTTTTTGCCAACCGCCAACACATACATAACAAAGAAGAAGAATAAGGCAGGGCGTGACGCACCAAGTATGCTGTAAACCAAGTAAGTTGTAAACCACTGAATCCCACTGTTCCTTTAACTTGAATTATTTCATCTTGTGCCCTAATGGACAGAAGCTCCCTGATCTCTGAGTTACTCCAGTTTCTCAACATTATTTCAATTAATGTGCAGTAGTATTGGATCTCTAACATGTTGCTAACAGGCTTATTATTGTCATGAGTGAGTTGCAAGACAAATATGGCACCTAACGCCCACTCATTCATTTCTGAAATGTCCCGTTCCCCTGTTCTCACATGAATCTCACTGAGGATGTTAAAAGGGGCTTATAGGAGGACAATTTTAGCAACAACTTGTCCTGCATTCTGCTTCACACACACGTTCACACACACTGCTATCCTGGGTAATAGCAGGAACTTTTCCTGACTAGAGTGTACGTGTGAAAGGTGCTTCAGGGAAATTGTCCCTGAAGATGCTGTTTCTCCAACTCAAGGCTGGCTTCTTATTTTACGTGCTGTATTGGGTTCAGAGAGAAATACAGCACAAACACACAGGAGCTAACAGCATAAAAAAAAAACTACCAGGTTTCATCATGTTTACATTTAGGCATGGGCCAGAGAAATTAGAGGTGAATTAACATGTAATCAAGTTTGACTGATGAAAATCAGCATGTTTTGTATTTCTTAACTCATTACAACTGATGTAAACAAACCTATAAAAGCTTTGGTACAAGTCTTTGTTGTTGTCCAGTATTAGTTAAGACGCATCAAAGAATTTGGAGAATGATGATCAGGTCCAAATCCTGTGTTTAATGAATTGTGCCTTAAATCAGTGGCTCTAATCTTTTAACCAAGTATCATGTAACAATCATTTAAAATCATTAAACCTAACTATTTGCTAATCAACCCCATTTTAATTACTCAAGTACCAAGTAAGCACTCAAGTGCCACTCACTGTAGACTGAGAACCACTGAATGACAGAGCAGAAAATATAAGCTCAGAATATCCATCCTAAAATTATACAGACAGAAAACTTCTTAAAAAACTTCTTAAAAAAGGCTTTCTGCTGGAAACAAAAGATGACCGGGGTGAACTCATTAGCAGGCCATTGTTCGCTTTTCTTCACCAAGACCAATGGTTTTATGTGTGGCGGTGATATTTCATGGCCTTCCAGCATGTTAAAATTCTAGCAGGCTGAGCTGTGCCAGGAGAAATGAGCCAAAGTTAGCTTCACACAGAATGTGAAGTGCGACCAGCCTGGATGAATTCACCATCATTACTCTGTCAGAAACAATTATCCTGCAAGTGGATAGTCTGACATCATTACAGGCAGACTCAAGAAGCGAAAGTTACACTAAGGTCTGTTGAGTATAAAAAGAATTACATTTAAATCTTCAATTTTGGGCTAAAAATGGTTTATTGTATTAGTAGACTCTGTTTTAGATAGAAATCATTTCTCAAATAAAATTACAATAGCTTATTTCTCATGTATTTGTGTATGTGAGCTTTCATGAGCTTGAAAAGTAGTTTGGCTGTTCTGAAGTAGAAAAAATTAACAAACTAGAAACTGACAACAAATTTTAATTTGAACAATGCTTAGTTACTTGAAGGTAAAGAAGTTAATTTTTATTACTATATTGGATGTATTTGTAGCATCAATGTGCTATGTGGAGACAATTCAGACTGAAGTATTTTCCAGTTAATGCTGCTTCACTTAAGGGACTCATTAACATACCCTGTTGTGTTTCATGTATAGTACCGATTGTTTTAGAACACGAGGCAGTTTACGTGTCTATATGATGTAATATTGAATCCACTGAGTTAAAACAAGTCACTGTTTCAAACTCATATTTTCTGTAGTATGTGCTGTTGCAATTAGCCTCTTTCCGCTATAGTTTAATAAAGTTTCATCATCTCTCAGTGCTAAATAACAAAACTTAAATGTTTGGTTTCCAAATCACTTTCTGTAAGAGGTGATCACTATCTGACTCCATTTTTTCAGCCGATGTACTCTTAAAGTGACATTTTTCACTGCAGGCATCGACTCTTCAAATTCAGTATAACTAATAGATTCAGATTTCAGATTTAGATTTATTTGTCATATGTATGTTAACACAGGGTCAACAGTACAATAACCTTTATGAACAATAATGTTCATAAAGGTTGAGTTCCATTCAGGTGGGTCAGTATCATGGCTCTGCTATTGTGTGTGTGTGTGTGTGTGTGTGTGTGTATCTGGTTTACTGGCAAACTTAAATGGAAAAGAGCTGTCGTTAGTGTTATTAGCTGCATATGTGCTTTAAAACCTCCCAATGCAATGAGCTATTTTCACCTGTTTAATATAATACGTAATGCTTCATGACACTCCACATACACATTACACATAATAGAACAAACTGAAGAAGACATGTACCATTAAACTTTATGACGAGGTAAAATAGCCACGAGAGGGATTTGCATTGCTTAATCTGATATGTCCACTAATATTCTCACACTATTCATAGTCACACTTGTCACTTTTCTTTTTACTTTCTTTTATATTTATCTTTTTTTTTATGTACTATGTGGCCATGTTACTCAAACAGTGCCCATGTAATGCTTAAGCAATCCTTGCAGATTATTGCATGCTGTATTCTGGAGAGGCACTGAGAATATTTATGAGTTGTAAATTTGAGCATGGAAATTTCATACAGTGGTGAATTAGACCAAAATTCATCCCTGTTGACCTTAGAATAATTGCAGATGTCAAATTATCTAAATTAATAATAAAAAAATAAACTCTACTTTATCACCAGTAGTAAATGTATTGAAGACAATTCATGCTTTCTGATTGATTCAGATAAAGGTCTGACATTACCAAGAATATATGATTAGAAATAATCAGGTATTCATATTTACAGCAGATACAGGAAATCATTTCCCACATGCACAAAGCATCTTGAATCACAGTTTGGGAAAAACATGTTACATAAACCATGGTAAAAAAAAAAAAAAAAAAAAAAAAAATCACATTTTTAGGCCACGAAACATCACACATTAATTCATTCCTTGTACTCTTACCTCAAGGTTATGATTTCTACTCACTGCTTTTCTCCTCTGTTGGTTTGTAACACAAAAATACTCCAGTTTTTTTGCTCTGTCTGTGGTTGAAAGCTTGAAAGGCTATCCTGACAGATGTTGATATCACGGCTGTGAAATCCTGCTTGTATCAAACGAGGGATTCAGGATTAACCATCACAGCCACTGGCCACATCTGCCATGGTACAAAAATGAGTGTTCTCTCAGTGTGTGCAGCTTGGGGCTTTGTTAGTATTTTTTGTACCTGTGTACGTGTGTGTACATGCGTGTGTGTGTGTGTGTGTGTGTGTGTGTGTGTGTGTGTGTGTGTGTGTGTGTGTGTTTGGAGGACAAGTTCAGGCAACAACAAAAATACACTGATGCACAACTTGCTGCTCATCTGAAACTATCTCGGGAAGATTACACGCTGCATTAATGAGACTATGGGTTATAGAATAGAATAGAATAGAATAGAATAGTCAAGTCAGGTCAGTCAAGTCAATTTATTTATAAGCATATTTAAAAACAACAAAGTTGACCAAAGTGCTCTACACTTATAAAACACAAATACAAATAAATATATCCAATATGGAAATAAGACACATGAAAAAACCAGAGAGAACATGAAAACAGAAAGATAAGACATAATGAAACATAAATCAAATGTCAGGCTGGTTTGGAAAGGCCAAGGAGAATAAATATGTTTTTAGCAGTGACTTAAACATTGATGTCACAGTCCTAATGTAGCTATTCCATAGTTTTGGCGCAGCTACCGCAAAAGCACGGTCCCCCTTAAGCTTAAATCTGGACCTTGGGATGACCAAAAGCATCTGGTCAGGGGATTTACGTGACCTAGAGGAGGTGTGGGGGCATGAAAGATCTGTGAGGTAAGGCGGTGCCAACGCATTAAGTGATTTAAAAACAAATAGCAAAATTTTAAAATAAATCTAGCAGACCAGAACAGAATATGATAGAATAGAACAGAATATGATAGAATAATCATATTCTAAAGACATTGGAGAGTGCTATTTGTTTTCTTACATTTTCTGGCACATATTGTACATTTAAGAAATCGCTGCCAAATATTTTGCCTCATGATATTGAAGCTGTTTTGTGGAACACACACACACACACACATGCACACACACACACACACACACACACACACACACACACAACTAAGCAGCAGTATAACTGAATTGAAATATGACCAAACTAGATGTCTCTCTCCCATGATTCCAGCTCTGTTTTGGATTTACTGTATAGAACACGTCTGACCTATTTGTCTGCAATGTTCTCATTTCATGATGACTAGGAACATGGAAAACCTCCATCTGCATATTAATACAAAGTGATGAAACCAGATAAGGGCTCAGACTGGCCTGTTTCTGTGACAACAGTTATGCAAAAACTAGATGACTAGATGTTTGACATGCATGTCAAAAACAGCATGAACACTTTGGGTTTTTACATGTTAAATGTAATGACGCGCTCCCTCCCACTTACAAAAGCAAAGGTGAAGGACTGAATATATGCAGCCAACTCACTTTAGTGCACCGGGCGTATTGCATAAACCTGGCCTGCTGGAAGAGAATTAATGCAAAGCTGCTCTGCTCACTGGCATTTTGATTACACATAAAGATCAATAGTGATATGAAAAAGTCTGACATATTAAGTGATCACTATAAAATGAGTGAGTACAATCCCCTTATCACACTAATACCTCATCTGGAGGACAGATAATTTGTATCAATCACATCAGGTGGTTTGAACAAAGATAAAGGACCTTTTGGTGGAGGGCGTTTTGATCTAATAAAATACATCATTTTAATAGTTAAATTGAGAAAAAAAAAAAGAAAGAAAAAATAAACTATGAATCAATAGAAACAAAAAACAAACAAGCAAACAAAAAAAAAACAAGTTATATGTGAAATATTGTGATTTTTTTTAATATTTTGGGCGGTACTAGCATTCTATTATCTCATGAATAAGTGACACATAGTAAGATATACTCACTGATTTCTATTGTTATAATTAAAAATTCAAGTTTGCTTTCACTTTGTTAGCCTCTTTGAACTCATATCTGCCTCTACTCCATTTAATTAATTTGTTCTTAAATGCTATAATGTATAGCATGTATATGCAATAGAATGGATTCTTTCCATCATTACTGTAAATGGCAACAGTAATCCACAGGCTAACACTGCCAGATACGTAAAATCCAATCCTTTGTTTTCCATCAATATTCATGGACAGTTGTCATAAGCATTAATGAAATGCATTATGAACATCTGACCTCGTGATATTCAAAAATAAATTAAATAAGAGAAAGAATGGCAGTTTTATTTGATGTGAGGAGCAGAAGAGCAGGATTTACTGGTGAATATTTTTATTCATGACTCCTGCTGCAGCATGAAGATACAATTTTTGAGGCAGTAGAAACCTTTTTTTTTTTTTTTTTTTTTTTGGCACATATTGTTATATAGGTGTATATTATAAAATAGCATGAATATTATAGCAAACAAGGATACAATTTATTTTGTTGTTGCAAATATCAATATATATATATATTTTTCATGAACTCTGATATGACACCACAAAAATAATGTAAAATCAGGGTTTTCATCAAGACTGAAGCAGTATAGAGGTCCAGGTCAGAATACATTTTGTTTTTCATAGGTAATACTGCTCTCTAGTGGACAATATATAAACCACGTTTTTATTTGGAGATCAGATATTAAAATTAAATATTAGACTGCTGGATAGAACAGCCTCAATATTATAATTTTTTATGTTAATCAGTAATGTGGACGTCATTGTAGTTTGATGTCCCCGATTCATTATAGACTCAAAAAAAACAGAAAAAAAAAAAAAGAGAGAGACCACGTTACTCCACTTCTAGCTGCTTCCCACTGACTTCCAATTCAACACACCATTATCTCAAGATTCTACTTTTTTGTTTTCAAAGCTTTGAATGGCCACGCCCCCTTATATATCAAATCTTCTAAGACCTTATACAAGCTCCAAGTCCCTCAGCTAATCAGAGCTGGCCTTATAGCTACTCCCTTCAAATGTGTGTTCACTTCACTTACTAATACTTCACTTCAAATGTGTGTTCAAATTTATATATTATTGGGATAAGCCCCTTGAGATGCAGCATCTCGTTTTCAAGGGGGTCCCAACAATTCTTGTCTTGATTAAAGACAAAAGGTGACCAAGGTTTTGGCCACTAAACTTTGGAATAACTATCAAGTCTGCACCTTCCATTCAAATATTTAAATGTCACCTTAAAACTCACTTCTACATACTGTATATGTTAGCATTTGAACCATCTTTGATCTGAAATTTTTATACTGCAAATTGTTTTTATACTTTTCCTGCATGAATGCATGTGAATGTGGAGTTATATGTATATAGTTACATTTCTCATTTTTGTTTATATTTTATCACTGTAAATCAGTTTTAAAATGTGCTACATGAATAAACTTTGATTTAATTTTTCAACTGTTTGACAAAGTGGCGAAGCTTTAATTAAAAGCTGCAATGGTTGCTTTTGACTTCTGCAAATGTCAAATCTTAAAATTATTCATGTTTTATTTAAACTAATTGGAGATTTGTGCTTTTTTTTTGTTTGTGTTCTAAATGGAGAAAAATGAATGCAAGCAGGGATTCAAAGTGAATAAACTTGAGATTGTGTTTATCTTTTTAACCTAGTGAAGTCAAATGTGTATTTTCTGAAGCACATTTAAAAATCAAATAAAATGTCTTGAAACCTAAGCCTTGACAAAAATATTAACTGTGACTGGTACTGTTGTTCAATAAGTGGTTGTTCTTGACTTGAATTGAGAAATCCTCAATGGAAGTCAGGCTGTTATACAAATAAAAAAAAAAAAAAAANAAAAAAAAAAAAAAAAGTCGCACTTCAAATTTAAGGTAGTACGTTATTTTAAATTGCTCTTTGCACCTTAGTCAACCCTTTTTAAACTTATTTAATATTTATATTGTTATACACTATTCAAAGCTTATCACAAAATGTTTGTTTTTTCTTTGTGAAGCATCCTGTGGCTCATGTCTTTAGGTGCATCATAAAATAATAGCTATAATAATAATAATAATAATAATAAAAACTTTTAACCTATGAGGAAATGTAAAACAAATGGAAATCTTTCTTTGACAGAAGGAGTTCTACATCTTGTCTGAAAAGTAAAAGTGTGAAAATGTACTTTATTCTGCATGGAATTTATATTTCGGAAGTTAATTATATCATATTAACTGCTCAGCTACACCTTTGAAAATATTTTATTTCAGAATTACTGATGTTAATTAAATGTGTCAGGCAGTCATCATCAGATGAACATGGTGTCGAACAAGAAGATTAAGCTTTAGAACAGTGACAGACATGCATGTCATGAGAGCAGACATGAACTCCAGGGTCGTATCATGAGAAGGCAACAGAAGACTAAAGATTCAGAAACTTCCAACTGTTTTAAACAAAACAATGTTTCGAAGAGAGAATGAATTAATTGTATCAAACCAGAAATACAGTTTTATAGTGGAGTTTGAAATAAAATGAAAATCCTGATCATGATTTGTCTCTAATGAAGCCCTTTTTAAGGAGGCCACAAGATGGCGGTAACGCTCCTCTCAGGTTTTGCACTAGTTTGTTCAGCGCTCTTAAGCAGGTGAAAGCAGTAGATTAACAAAGGTTCACCAGCTAAAAAAAAAAAAAAAANAAAAAAAAAAAAAAAAGAAAAAAGTTGTGTGATCCTACAAAGCACTGACATGCACAGTACTGATATCATTTAGCAAACAAAATAAAAATATATTGTATGACACAAAACTTGTGTGAGCCTGTGCATTGTAGATATGTTGGTAATCTTCCATTGTATATTGTGAACTGTAATGTGTTTTCCAGCAGAGAGGAAAACACCATTAAAATAAATCACACTGGTGGCTTGTGTTGCGTCTTGGCTTCCCGCCCTTTTTTATTATTTGGTATTTGTGTGCCAAGTCCTCTGCAGTCGTGCCAAAAATTGCCACCAACACTAAACCCGCAAGATTTTCCATCCTGATGTAAAACTGCAATCAAGTCAGATCCCTGGGGGAAAAGCAGGGAGCAGCGTCTCAGTTTGTCATTTCTGTGTATGGCAACAAACTTTTGCACTGCCTGCCAGGATATCAAGCCAGGATCATTAGAGAGGGAAACTGGAAATTTAAGTGGTGCCAATAACCAGAATGTTGATGTGACTGCAACACATGGGAGAAGTGATGAAGGTTAGTATGAGGAACATTCCAGCAAACGCACTGACATGTGACACTCAATTACAGTATCAGACAGACCCTAAATGTTTTCCTGCTTTTCCTGATATCCCACAAACTATGTAAACTATCCACTTACACTCACTCTCAGTTAAGGCTAGCATGGTAACACAATAACTACTGTAATTTCAGAGCAATTATGAAATTAAAATCCACTCTAAAGTATTTGAACACATGAACTTTAAATTTTAAAGGGCAAGAACTCTCCATTTTTTGCACAAACATTCAGCAATCAGAAACAAATCTACTACAGAAGAGCTGGAGATATTTTTTCTAATACTGATAGTAAGATTGCTGTTCAATCTCAGCTTTCTTGTTCTCAACTTGGGGAGGGGGACCATCTGACTAAAATTTGAAATTTGTGCCCCAAATCATCCATCCATCCACTTTCTGTTCCCTCTTATTCTGTGCAGGGTCACAGGGAGCTGAAGTCTATCCCAGCCATCACTGGGTGACAGACGAGGACAGAGAGACACACATCGAGACAGACAAACCCATTCACCTGCTCAGGCAATTCAGAGTTTCCATTTCACCTAACCTGGTGTCTGTGGAGGTCTGAGGAAACTGGAGAACTAGAGGAAACCCACACAGACAAGAGAAGACGATACAAACTCCAAACAGAAAGGCCTCAGTTGGATTGGCCTTTCTCGCTGTGATGCGACAGTGCAGGCCATTACTGACCCTGGTACAAGAGTATCTGTTAGTGAATCTGATTTTGACTTAACTTTCCTACATATTTGTTTCATAGAATAAATTTTTTTTTTAACAGCTAAAATATCAAACTTAAATTCCACATTTTGTTCCACAGTACTACAGTGTAAGGATTTACACCTGTGTACAGGTATATGCATAATGTACAATGTGCAATATGTAAAATAATGTACAATCTAAATATTAATCTAAATATGTGCTAGGACCATTTTTGCATTGAACAGTCAGATGTTTGAGGAACAGATCTATGCTCATCTTTGAAAAACATTTGGAAAAAACTATAAATATATATTATAAAACATATACTAATTTATCTAACAAGCATCAGTATAGCGCAGAGTAATGTGTACCACTAAGTCTAAGACCTGTATAATTCACTCATTAGAGACCTTCATATTAATAATTAAATTTAGATAGGTCCCTCCCACCCCAGCAAGATGTGCTGTGGGAGTGGGGCTGCATATGGATTTGAACATTTGGTTAGCATCTCTGGTGTCTAATGTTTGGTCACTGATTGGCTGAGCCGATTGCAAACGTGGCACAAATAAACAGCCGAGGCTGTTTGTTCCTCTCCATGGAGTCCATTGTTAATTGTGTGAAACTGCCTTTTCATTGGTTTTCATCTGACCTCTGACCTATTTTCACCTGAGTCCATAGAAGGGCATCTGGACACAACACTCCCAATAAGAGCTGCTCACACTCCAGTTATGTAGGTCAGCAAATGGCCCTCACTGTCACTCATAAAGCATAAACAGAATGTGCGTGTGTGTGTGTGTGTGTGTGCGTGCGTGCGTGCGTGAGCACATGCAGACATGTGTGGCCTATGAGTACAACGAGTACAACGCAATAATTGCAGGGTTGATGTGCATTTCATGGGAAGTCGTTGCACTGAGGGAAAATTCCATCTGTTGCCATTACTCCTTTATGCTTCATGCTTGTTTGGCATTCATATAATTTGTATAATTATTTGTCTTTGACATGCTATAAATTATGTTCATGGTAATAAAGGCCTTTATAGTAGAGGATGCTGTTTAGCCTTCCTGTTTGTCAGAATGTAAGTGGAGTCTTTTATTTGTCTACTCTTATTATATAATGTCCATTAAGAAAAAATGGACTGGAGAAATAGGAAAGTAGAAAAATATGATATGACATTAAATGAAATATGACATGACAATGGCATAAAGCTTTATCAACCATTTTTGGCCACATACTGTAGATGTGAGAAGACATCAAAAAAATTTTTAAACAAAGGCTCCTATGGCTACCATGTTGAACTCTCTTCACCAGCCTTGGCTCTATTATATACTCCACCTCTGTGTGAGGTGTGTGTTGGTGAGAGCTGTTGAGGATCATTTACACAACAAAGCTAAACAGTCAGCTCAAAGCTGTGCAGAGCTGCAGATGGATGTATTGATTCTCAGTGGGACTGCCAGCAACAGATTCAAATAATAGTGAGTCAGTTGATTCACCATTATTTGTTATTTCTTACTATTCACATACTATCCCAAACACAATTACACATTTTTAAATGTGAAAATAAATATAATAATGACAAACATTACCTAATAGAGTTTTATTCTCACAACATTATTTTACTACCTTTCAGATCAGTCCAGTTGCACAGCATACAATATTGGGACTTCATACAGTTTATAGACCAGATCAGACATTAACAAAGAGGTCACTCAATGTCCAAACGTCATTCTATAGTTTCACACTTATTAGACTTTGTCAGTTGCCATTCACACAGCTTGATCACTGTTGGTGGTTCATTGATCAGCCTCCACCAACAGAGGAGATGCTCAGCTGATCTCTGTAATGATTTTCACTGCAGAGGGGAGTATTGGGTTCATGCAGTTTGACACAGATTTAGCAGGCAGCAGTGCCTGGGGGGTGACAGCATTGACTCCTCCATGCCTCAGCTAACATTGGAGAGTTCAGGGGACCAACACTTCCTAACCTCTATTTGACACTCCTGATCCAGCCAGCAATGGATTATGGTAAGGCCCAACATAGAGGAAACACAAAAACTCAACACATCTCATACACCCAACCCTCCCAAAAAGCTGACCTGTTTGGCTTCAGATAATGATGTTATATCAGTTGTGAATTTTTGATCAACCCATAAGATCTATGAAGTTGGGGGGTGGGATGGAGTGAGGGTTCCTTAACGTAAGTGTGTAGGTTGGAAGGAGATTATGTTGAAAAATAATTAACTGCAAAACCTCTGAGTTAGATCTCTCTATACTATAAGCTCAGAACTTATCAATCAGCCCTTGCATGCGTGTAATACTGACAGTGATGCTATATTTGTATGTTTGACCATTCTATGTGGCAAAAGAGCAAAATCACATTTTGGAAGTCTCTGAGCCCCTTCTTGTTTGCTGTAGTGATGGACAGGCTGACAGATGAGGTTAGACAAGAATCCCCTTGGACTATGATGTTTGCAGATGACATTGTGATCTGTAGTGAGAGCAGGGAGCAGGTGGAGGAAAACCTAGAGAGGTGGAGATATGCCCTGGAAAGGAGAGGAATGAAGGTTAGCCGCAGCAAGACAGAATACATGGCTGTGAATGAGAGGGACTCAAGTGGAATGGTGAGGTTACAGGGAATAGAGATAAAGAAGGTGGAGGATTTTAAGTACTTAGGGTCCACAGTCCAGAGCAATGGAGAGTGTGGAAAAGAGGTGAAGAAACGTGTGCAAGCAGGTTGGAATGGGTGGAGAAAAGTGTCAGGTGTGATGTGTGACAAAAGAGTCTCGGCAAGAATGAAAGGAAAGGTGTACAAAACGGTGGTGAGACCAGCGATGTTGTATGGCTTAGAGACAGTGGCACTGAGGAAAAGACAGGAGGCAGAGCTAGAGGTAGCAGAGACTAAAATGCTGAGGTTCTCTTTGGGAGTGACGAGGATGGATAGGATCAGGAACGAGTACATCAGAGGGACAGCGCATGTTAGATGTTTTGGAGATAAAGTCAGAGAGGCCAGACTGAGATGGTTTGGACATGTACAGAGGAGGGATAGTGAACATATCGGTAGAAGGATGCTGAGGTTGGAACTGCCAGGCAGGAGGCCTAGAGGAAGACCAAAGAGGAGATTTATGGATGTAGTGAAAGAGGACATGAAGTTAGTTGGTGTGAGAGAAGAGGAGGCAGAGGATAGGGTTAGATGGAGGCAGATGATTCGCTGTGGTGACCCCTGAAGGGAAAGCCGAAAGGAAAAGAAGAAGAAGGTGATTGTTTTCATGCATTTGAATTTATTATAAGTCATAGCTGAATGTATTATGAATATTCTGTACAATGACACATGGTGTACAGTAATAGTACACTTCATTGATAACATAGTATCTACTGAGGTCACCTATAGTACAACATATAGTACAGATGTGTGGTTGATGTTATGCAACTCTAATAATAGAATTGTAATTGTTTGATAGAATAAATATTTTTTTTTTAACAGCTAAAGGGTAAAGGCACTAATTTGTTTCTGCTGTGTAGAAATTGACATTTTGATGAGTCGCCATCGTAAACCAACCATGTCCATGAAGTCACACCAGGAAATGACTGAGAAATGTCAGGAACGGTAAGTGCATGAAACCCCATGAAATCTGTATATCCCTCTGCATCTTTTCCTCCCACCCAGCGCAAAAGAGATGTTCTCAACTGCAGAACTTCACACCAGCCACATCATCTGTGTCCCTTGTGGTATTTGGAATGGCAAAGTGTTGACAGCTATCGATTTTAGTGTCAGCAGCTTCACAGCATCCTCACGAGAGCAAAAAAAAAAAAGACCTGGAGAGTCGGTTGTGTAGCCACTTAAANTTTTTTTTTTTTTTTTGTTTTTTTTTTTTAAATGAATCTCTATCAAGAGTAAACTGGCTTTTAAAACCATTAATATGACTTCACATTAATTAAGTAACCAACAATTTGCAGATAATGTAATAATTCAGATGTAATAAATTTCTCATCTCCTGCCATTATACCTCCTATTACCATGCATAAGATGTTTGGTCTTCAAATAAAAAATTCCAGGTTTCAAAAATGTTCACTTACTATATTAATAATGTGCTAATAGTTAAAAATCATCTAAAAAAAGATACCTATGCATGGAAGAGTTTTTAGATGGTGGAAAAATGTACTAATCAAATGTTGTTGTAGCAGTTGTAATAGGAATGAATTATTCTATTTCATCCAGTCACACAAAATGTTTAAAAAAAAAAAAANAGAGAGAGAGAGAGAGAGAGAGAGAGAGAGAACTAATTTTACATAAAACAACTGCTGAAGAACTGCAACTGCTTCTACAAAATAAAGTCCATATCATACTGTCCTCTATATGTTTTGGAGAGATATTGGAACACAGATGAAAGAAATCTATAATATCCAACAATTAGGAGACATACTACCATTTGTAGCTCAAATGTATTTACTCCAACATCTAATCTGACTTTATTTCATAAAATCATATTGTGTTTTACACAGCTGAACACACACAAATGAATACATAGCATGTTTGGTTACATTTTGTCTCCATTCTTGATAAAGTATTGACATGTTCCCTGGCTGTGTCCTGGGAGCGTCCTTGCCCTCAATAATACATGAGGAGTGTGTGTATGTGTAACCCACTTGACTGTAATCAGTGTAGTGTGACCCTCCTTAATTTCTCACACCTCATACCCCTCCTACCAACATGTCACCAAACCCAGCAGAGCTGCTCTCTAACACGATGCTGCTTCCCTCATGTCCTGCATTATATTGTTTATGCCTGCTGTTTATATATGATAATCTGCCAGATAAATCACCAAATTCAAAATGGCCAGTAAACTTATTTACTTAATTATATTATTAGATTTGCTTAATAAGGCCCCATTTCTAATTTTTAACAGGCACAGGTACTGACACTCATTGATACTGAGAAGCTAATTTGAGGTGTTTCACTTTAGCAATACACAATAAATGTTTAACAAAATTACAGAAAATTATTCTTAGAAGTTGCATTAAAAAAGTAGAGTCAATCTTGATGTGTTTTGTGTGCGTGTGAGAGAGAGAGAGAGATTACTGGAGCTGGAAGTTACATGATTTGCAGATGCTTTAAAAAATGTGATGCATTTTGTTGCATTTGTCTGATTTTGTGAGAAATTGTGCTGATGTTTAAAAACTGTAAGACTGTGGGAAAAAAGAAAAAAAACCTGCAGTTGTTTGCTGGAGCTTGTTGTAAATAATTCATGGCCTGGGAGTAAGCTCTTCCTGGGAAGGCAACTTTAGGGGAAATAAGTCGAAAGTATCAGGGTATTTTCAAGAATGATGGGGTGTTGAGGTTGAGGGTTGAGAGGCTTGAGGAAATGGGGACAGTTTATACAAGAAAATGCCACAATTGGAAAAAACTGCAAGGATTCTTCCAATTTGAAACAACTGGAAACATGCAAAGATCAGGCAAAATTGCAAACCCTCCCAAATATTGCATCAATTGGCTGAATTTGGTTTAATCCCTATGACGAGACAACTTCCTGGAGGGACTGCTGGGAGACATGAGGAGCAAAAGATCCAATGCTGGTGGATCCGGGCTTTCACAGCACAGCACACTTGCTACTTGCTATGTAGAAGACAGTCTGTATTTTATTTTGAAAGTTAGATTCATCACTTGTTGTGCAATGTCATTGCAGCTGATGGCAGATTTCTTTTGAGCAGATAGGAGACATTTTTGGGGGTCTTAATTTTATTTTGCTTTGTGATTTTAGGCTGATAAAAGTGGTTTATTTTAACATAAAATTCCTGTCTTGAAGCTTAATAAAACATGCTAAAAACAATTTTTAAAAAAAGCAATGTGGTGTATGACCATGTCCTCAGCCAGGCAAGAAGACACGCTGTTTAAGTTCATGTTGGACAGCATCCATGCTGAAACAGAGTTGAGCCCTGGAGAAGGAAAGAAGTCTTCTAAGGTGGCGGCTGTGTTTTAACCCTCCAGCAGACTTGGAGAAAAGTTGTACATTAAATACTCATTTGTTCACCCTCCCTCCTTTCTCTCTCTCTCCTTCTTGCCAGATTGCTGTCTATTTCCGGGCCAGCATCCTGCGTGGGGCACGCTCTCATGTTCCAGATATTAAATTACTCATGAAATATTTGCTTGGCCTCCAGGCTTCGCTGCAGACTGCTCTGAAGCCTTAGCCCCTGAAACATCTCTGAATGCAGACTTGTATCACCTCACCTCTCTGCAGAAGGTCAGTTTTTCCAATTTAGAATCAGGGCATTACAGGCCGTTTCAGATCACATTAGTGTCAGTGTCCTGCTTTTGTCACCTTTTCCTCCTCCTTCCAGCCATACCTCTCTTCCTTTGCCAGTGTTCAGAAGGGGAGGGCTGCTCTCCCTAAACAAGCAGTCTGAGAGGTTGAACATTGCATGATTCAGTAAGGAAAAAAGGCCTGATCACTCACGCTAGATGCACTTCACTGCACCATAAAGTTCCATCAAGCTCGGTGAACCTTAACAACATTTTAAAGATACAGTTGCGTAGTTCAGAAGGGCAAGAAAAACCGTCTCGGCTGAAGTGTTATGACTACTGGCTACTGGTCATTACGTTAGCACTGCTATTTTATTTAAAACCAAGAATATGATTTACTTAATTTATTTATATGTTCAGCCTGCCAACACAGCAGCAGCATCATGATAGCCCCAGACAAATGACATGTGAAAACAAAAATAAAATTGTAGTAATAATAAATTTTAGATTACAAAATGTACAAACAAATACATGTAAATGTAAAACAAATAGTGAAACTAAATGCCAAATAAGATATATAATGTGAACAAATACATTGTTAATTAAATACATATGCTTCTACTTTTATGGAGCTTGAGCATTTTATTACTATTATTATTATTATTGTTGCTTTATTGCTCGAATTTGGTTTTATTCTCTTGTTTAAAAATACAGTCAGATTAGTGATAGTAAAAGGTGAATGTCCTACAGATTCTCAGTTCACAACAGAAATTATAGGAATTATATATGAATTGACACTGGAAAAGGTTGAGGGAAAAGCAACAAGACAGCTCAGTTTTTTTTTTTTTTTTTTNTTTTTTTTTTTTTTTTGATAAATATATATGTTCAGACTGTGTACTTGACATACTCGTATGTGCAGTCTTGCAAGCATACAAGCTTGAATTGAAAGGAAGACTGGGGCACAGTGTATTAAATATTTTGAGATGTGGTGTTATGGTTACTGCAGTATATAATAATATAGTTTTGGTCATGGTTCCTCATAGCTCAGTGTTTGAGTGTGATACTAACACAGCAAAAATTATAGGTTTAAATCGCTCTTGGTATTCTAGAAACTGATATATGTTGATATCATATGAACTGAGATGTTCAATTATTTTAAAAATACTATTCCTGTCAGAGTATCTTCAATTAACCAGTCAGTATGACCAAATTATTTTCAATGACTTCTGAAATGCTTTGCCTCCAGAAAAGCAGGATATGTGAGCTGAAAGTGATCCGTATTTTATAAACAGCTGCAAGTACTTTCCTCCAATATGTCAAGATGTGTAAATGTATATATTTATGATATCACCATTTAAATGCCTTTTCTCTTCAAAGACGATGAAGATAATTTATCATATATTCATCTACTTCTTCACAACTCTGACAGCAACAATAAGTCATGACTACAATTAAAATAATCAGCTAACAGGAACATTGTTAAATGTAATCCGTTACTCTCTGAATCCGGAAGCATAAACAGATAATGCGATAAGAAGCAGATGTAATAATTCTTCTGACAACAGACCACAGGCATTCCCATATGGCCAAGGCGAGCTTCACAAGTGTGGCTGCCCCTTCACTTATAGATCCCAGCTAAAGGTGAGAATCCAGTCACCCGTGATTATTACCAGCTCACTCATGAAATCGCCAACCACAGAGGAGGGATGGAGCGAGGAGAGACGGCAAGAGGCCGGGGGCCGGTTTTATCCATCCTTCCTACACAGAGCATCACTTCGTTTATCCTCAACACCAGAAAAGTATGTATTTTAATATCTATAATCTGCATGCAAACGTTGGACAGGGAAATGTTTCCTGTCTTGCAGCTCTAATACTGTGTGTTACTTAAAATTCACGTGTATAAAATATTTATATTCTCCCTGAGAAGCCTGAACTTTTGTCAAAGCTCCATTTCCTCCAGCACCCTGTTTGTTAAGATGAATCTGTGTGCAGCAGTCTATAATGCATGGAAAGAAGAATATTCAGTGTTTGTGATGATGTGAAAATATCTTTTATTCCATTAGTTTGATGCCACAGGAAATTAATGCTTTTTCCAGATAAAAGTCTGAGCTTTATTAATGCATAACTTATTCTGAAGAATTTAGGTGATCCAGACCATGAAGCTCACTTGACCTAAAATGGGATTTAACAGCTCTCTGAACTTAAGAAAATGAAAGCTTGTATTAAAGCATCTGTATCTGGAAACCCTTTACAAATGACACATTAAACTCAGACCCCTGTGAGCTTGTCTATCTGCACGATCCCTCTGCTCCAGAAAAATGCTGTATGAATATTTCAAATCATATCTGCTTTTTTTGCTGCATGGCCGTAGGCTTCGAAATCTCACATCCTGGATTCAGAGCTTTCCCCAGAGTTTCTCTGTGTGAGTTTGGAATTATGCAAATACAACCATTTTCAGAACAAAATTCAAAGTCTCTGCTTTAGTTGGAGAACTAATAATTAAGTTTGCAGTATGGATAGTAGCTATTTTAATAACTATTCCAAAGACACTTATAGGCAACCCAGAATATAATGTAAGTATGGTAAATAGAAACTAGAGATGTCTATATTTCCTGAAGGAAATGTAACATATGCTTGCCTTTTGCCGTGACTTAGTGTGCACGTCCACCAAATTTAGTTACAGTAGAAAAAGTAGAAAAAGTAAATCATGAGATATGGCATGTTTTATTGTCCATATCTGTGAGTGTGTGTGCGTGTGCATGTGAGTGTGTGTATCAAAGTCTGTGTAACATCACACAAAGTTGTTGTTGACAAAGTTGTTGCTGTTGACTATGCAACGGTAGACAAAGTAAATCATGAGATATAGCATGTTCTGCAATCCATATCGATAGGCGTGCAGATGAGAATGTGTGTCATAATGTTACATAATAATATTAATGTAACATTAACTGCTAATTTTCATCACACAAAGTCAGCTGTTGACAATGCAAAATCCAGACAAACTCCTGCCAGGACTTGAACCTGGCACTTCCACCTGACAGGATGGATGTGTTACCATGATACACAACAGGAATTTGGGGGTCCTCTTCTTTACAGGATCCTACAGGAAACAAGAACTGAAACAAGTGAAGACGTAAAGCAGACTGTCAGTCCAAAGAGAGTTAAGTGATCTAAGCTAATGCTAAAGCTAGAATTTGACATTGAAGACAGTGTTTCCCATACATAGGCAAAACTTGGGCGGCCCGCCCAGGTTTCTGAAGACCCGCCCAGGTTTCGTGGGATGATCCAGCCTTAAAAACAATACAACTCTGACATTGCTGTCACATACTGACGTGCACATACATAGGCTGCACTGGGGTGGCCCCAAGAAAGTGAAAGCGGAGAAAACAAAACCGAATGTCTGACTGCGCCGCTATCTGTGCACGTCCCGTTTCATGTGTGTGGGGGGGGGGCCNCACACACCCCACCCCATCGACAATTTGAATTCAAGATAAGGTTATCACTGAACTGGCCCGCACCACCTACCACCACAAATAAACTTTCAATCTGTGGGAAACACTGGAAGATACTCCACAAGTTATTGTTTTAGGATGAATTTCCTCCACTATTTGGAAACTTAAAGAAAAGCATTACTTTAAGATAACAAGTGAGTTCTGGATGATACTTAAAATAACCACTTTTCAATTTCAGACAAGTACATTTAAAGCAAGCTAGCTGCAAAGTTAGCAAAATCTCTTGTCTAGCATTACCTTGCAAAATCACCAATATAAGTTTCAGTTTCAGTACAGGAGCTACCAATTTTAGCTCAATGCTCACATATGCAAACAGAGTTTCTGCATGTTTGTCACTGAGTGGGCTTGACCCACTTAGCTTCACCAGAGCCCCCGTTTGCCAGCACATTTCCAGGTGAATCCAAACAGGCTTTCATGGCAACTTTAGCAGCAGCAACNCCCCGTTTGCCAGCACATTTCCAGGTGAATCCAAACAGGCTTTCATGGCAACTTTAGCAGCAGCAACGCTACACCATAGATCAGCCTGTCTGTCAATCCTGTACTCTGACTGTTTCCACCTCCCACGGCGAGGACATGGGGTTGGGTNTGTCTGTCAATCCTGTACTCTGACTGTTTCCACCTCCCACGGCGAGGACATGGGGTTGGGTTTTAGGAGGTATTAATTTGGAAAGTTAACATTATCTGCCAAATTCTTTTGTCTTATAATGCCATAAAGGTTCATGTTAAATGCCAATTTCAATAATCGTAATAATATTAATGTAACATTAACTGCTAATTTTCATTTAAGTTATACTTACAAAGTTTAAGTCAGCAACATTTTGCAGTTTTCATCATTTCAGCACTAAAACAAAAAATATAACACCTGCCAACTGTGGCTACTTCAAAACGAAAAAAAAAAAAATCAACATTTTAGATTCTTTTTATTAATGCAAAAATGATCAACTGTCAGTATCATTAGTTGTTAATTTGACCATTGAAGACTCAAATTAAGATTAACTTCACAGCTAGCACGACAAGTATTCTTTGGCATAAAGAACTTACCAAGACAGTTTCTCAACAAGAAATGTATTGACAAAATGCAAGAAATGTGAGAAATTAAATTCGTCCACACTATGACATTCATCCACAAAACGTGAGAAATCAGTTTTGTCCACCACTATGAAATTCATCCACAAAAAATGCGAGAGATTCATCCATAAAATAGGAGAAATTAAATTTGTCCATGCTATGAAAATCGTCCACAAAATGCAAGAGATTGAGCCATGATTACAAATTTGTCTTGGTTATGAAATTTGTCCAAAATATAAAATTGAAGAGGGAATTAATTATACCTTTAAGCAAAATATACCCAGTAATGTAAACTTATTAAATTACAGGTATGCAAATTAATTTGTAGCATTGGATATTGCAGCACGCCAACATCCACAGAGCAGCAACTACATCAGTAACACCAACAAGCTGGCTAACACCTTAGCATACATGCTAACATCTGAGATCAAAGTGCAATTTGACCATTAACACACCAACTCAAACTCATGAGCCATCATTACAATTCAGCAATTAAGTAACAAGAGACAGAATTAAAAGCATCTGCTGCAGTTCAACAAAAAGCCACAGAGCAGCAACACAGCTCATCTGCAACACTTCAGTGTGTGTGTAACATAGCATTTAGCACAAACAAACAGCAAAATGCACAGCGGCAACATAGCAAATGCAGCTCAAGTAAAAAAACGAAACTGTTCTCACCTTTGTCATCTTCTTTCTGGTTGTATAATTGCAGGTTCCATTAGGAGAACTAGTGAATGTGTGTGTGTGCATGTGTATTAGCGGTAATACTTGGCAGTTTAAAAACAATTCAGCAGAAAACAGATTATCACCAAAACAGACTAGCAACACATGAAAGCTTGTGTAACACAGCATATTGTAACATTTACCCAGCAGCAGCACAGTGTAACATAACATAGAGCATAGCAGTGTAACATAGCATAGAGACAAAACATTTGCATATTTTAATACTTTCAAAAAATAGCTTAAGTCAGACAGACCAGCAACAGCAGGAAACATCAAAGTGTTTAGCATAGCATTTATTGCATTCACCCTGCTAAAATACCTGCACCATCAAGCAGCAGCTATACTGCTAGCACCATTTGCTTAGCAGGTTAGCATGCAAGTTAACAACCAAGATGAAACCATGTGACCCAAAGTCTGAACCTTTTCACATACACAGCAACACGCACCACACAACCATTAACGCAACTCATTTGCACAATTTAAACATGTGTAACACCAATCTACATAGCACGCAGCTTAAATTTAGAAAAATAAATCGTTCCTCACTGTCATCTTCTTGGCCTTGTGTGGATGATTTTCTGTCGTTGCATGTTTGTGTGTATGTGTACAAATGTGTACACGAAAGCATGTAATACAGCATATTGTAGTATTTACCCAGCAGCAGCATAGTATAGCATAGCATAGAGACAGAATATGTGTGTTCATTGCAATTAACATTTTTAAAGCACTCTTCAAAAATCAGCATGACATAGACCAGCAACACAACACAGGAAACATTAAAATGCTGCTGAAGTACTTTGTAGAAATCAAACAGCAACTATACTGCTAGCACAAACAGTCACAGTGTCCTGACAAGTTCGCTAGCAGGTTAGCATGCACATTAACAACCAAGACAAAACCACATGAACCAAGGTCCGAGCTCTTTCACAAGGCAACTCAAACACACACACACACACACACACACACACACAAACATTTATCACCAAATCCAGAACTGANCAAACACACACACACACACACACACACACACACAAACATTTATCACCAAATCCAGAACTGAAAGCAACAATTTCAGAGTTCAACAAACAAAATGCTGTTGGTATCAACCACAAGCAGCAACTAGCCTGCTAAAAGGCTAATGCTAATGAGAATGCAACAGCAATAAAGTAAAGTAAAAATGGGTCCTACTTCTTCTGGTTATCCAACTGTGAGTGATGAGACTGAGCTAAGTTTCATGTTGTTTTTATTGGTCTGGCTTCACCATGATTGATTGAGGTAGGGTGGGACATATTTCTATTTAAAGAAAAAAAAAAAACAATTCCTAGAACTTTACATTTTTCTAATGACTAAGTTAATAGTTGATCATTTACATATCTTTTCAGATTTGTGTAAATTGATTATGTATGTATCTGACCAGACCACATTTATTTGTGTATATATGAATGCCCTCTCTGTTGGTTTAGGCCACACAGTCTCACAAAGTTCATCCCTGAGGAAGGGGGCGGGGTCTGGGAATGTCAGCTTGAGAATTTTTGATTCCTGTTTTATAAAACCAAAACTTTTAAGAGAACCCCACTAAGCAGATTTATGAAGCAATCTGAAAAAGGGAAGTTTTTTTTTTTTTTTTTTTTTTTTTTTACATGTAATTGTAAATAGTCATGAAGCAATAATCAATATGTGAGTGATTGATTGAGGATTCAGATTCTCAGTCACAAGCAACTAATTGATTGCAAATTAATTTACCATGAACGGGATGTAAAGAATGAAAATTTATATCAAAATTTATCTCCAGCGTTTAACTTGGACATTTCCATGTATGCCCTAATAAAGGTACAGTTAATGAAGCTAAACACTTGTACACATTTCACAACTAAATTACTTTATTACTGACTTTATTATGAAAAGTCAGCAGGATGCATTGAATTTGTATTGACAGTGACTTAACAACAATCTAAAACATCAAGTGAAGATGGTCTGAATAAACTAATGACAACTAAAATGTGTTTATGATAAAAACAGCAACACGATTGTGATGCTCTACTGCTAAAATTAATACTACAAAAATAGATTTTATGATTAACTTTATGGGCCAGTAGAATACCGATTGATTTTCCACTGATTTTGTTATTCTTTTGTACTTTTTTTTGTGTGTGTGTATATATATATATATATATATATATATATATATTTTAAATTGTATTTCTGTAATTTAATGTTTTGTGTTGTATTGTCCTAATTGTCAAACATCCCACCAGAAAACTCATGGTACTTCTGGTTCCTTGACATGAAAAGTGTAATAGCCAAGGCAGGTAAAACATGTAAAAGTTCTGCAAATTGAATGAGAAATGATTGAGTAAAAATGAATAAACTCCTGACTCACTTTAATGGGAAAAATCATCTCTTAAAAAAAAAAAAAAAAAAAAAAAAAAATCATCTGTGGTTGTTGCAGCACTGGCCGAATGATGACTCTTTTGCACACGTTTCTATTACACGTCCACCAAGTTTGGTAACAGTAGATTATTTGTTTATGAGATATAGCAGGTTTAGTTGAAGAAGCTCACACCCACTCAATTATGGCGGCCAACTGAAGCAACACAATAACAAGTTTCTACAAATAACACAACTTTTGTTTGTCTTGATCCCAAAACATGCCAAATTTTATATCAATTGAGCCAAGATTGTAGGAGTAGTTGCAAAAAAAAAAAAAAAAAAAAAAACTGTTATGGAAAAACAAAAAGACTCAAAATGGCTGAAAATCAAGTCAGGTGGAAATGGGTGTAGCCTGTATGGATGGTGGCATCTCGATCCACGGAATCCAGGGGAAAAAATAATAATTTTGAACAGTAGACATGCAGTTCAAAAGCTATAAGCCATAACGTGAAAATGGTTATTACAGCGCCACCATCAGGTCTATATGTGTAATTTTATTTTCAGAGTAGTGGGTAACATTATGAATCAATCTGCTAAATTTGGCTACAGTAGATGTTATGATTTCTGAGATAAAACAAACAAAAAAATATATATATATATTTGAAATTGCTCCCTTTTCATTCTCTGGGAAAAGTCAAATGGTTTTTCACAATTTTTACTAAAACCGCTTGTCAGATTGGTAAGAAATGTCATAGCACATCGAATGGGATCAGGCCCTGTTTTGATGTATGATAAGGGATTGGGACCAAATGTGGGGGACTAGTTAAGTTCCGAAATTTTGACCAATAATAAGAAGTCTTGAGGATCATAGTATGATCCTCAAGACTTTTCATACAAGAGTATGAAAAATAATAAAGCTGTATGAATGTAGAGAATTTTATTGTCATATGTCAATTTAACGTGACATTTGAGTGAGCAGCTGTCATTCTCACACATAAAAAATAAAACAATAAATGCAACTGTAATAAAACATTTAATTAGAGATTACAAAATTTGAAAAATTAATGAAATAGATTGATAAATTTTATAGAGGTGCAATAGAAGTAAGTAATCAATAGCATAAATACAGAAAAAAGAAAAGTGGTGACAGTACTCAGGACTATATAGGGCAAAAATGCAACAATCATAAGTATGTACAGTTCAAGTAATGCAAGTGTGCGAGTGTGCTGAAATAATGCAAATATGCACCATGGAAAGTATAAAACAGTAGTGCAAACTTGTGTAGTTCTGCAAAATTGGATCTGAGAACTAACAGTACGGTTTTTGGGTTTTTTTTCTTTTACATAATGGTGATACTGATGTGTCATAAATTCAAAACTGACAAATGTGTACAACCAAAGGCTGCACTTAATACTTTGATCCTGTGATGATTAAATAAGTTTACATTATAAGAATAGAATGTGGGAGTAAAATGTAAATTTTATAAGGAATAAATTTCAGCATGTGAACATTTCAGCCTATAGATGCTTGTCAGCCCTGCGGTGGCTAACAGCTTATCCGTCGTTCCTGAGCTACCGCAACATATTTGGTCCTCACCGACAGACAAAACACCCTTTTGTTGATGTACACCTATAATCGGTCAGTTTATCATGTTGCCATAAAGACGCCATTATCATACAGTTCAGCCCACTGATGAGATAAGCTTCAGTTTAAACCAGCTTCCAGTATCATTTATGACCCACAAGTCAAGCCAGATTAGGCCTGATTGGATCGCTGGTGCCATATGTGACCTACAATCTGTGCTCTGCTTGCACAAGGCGGGAGGGTCAGCGATCTCTCTGGGCAAAGGTTTCCATGGGAACGACCCCTGGATGCTCCACTCTGCTCTCTGCAGCTCTTACATCTTAAGGCAGAATTAGCCAGGATTTCCTTATGGCGATATTCTTCTGCTCTATTTCCTCACTTTTAGTTTTAGCTCCTTCTGTTCTCCCTTCACACACACATTTTTACACATGCTGACGTTGGACACTTGCATGCATGCTGACACGTATGCGTGTATGTGTCAGCGTAGACCCAACAAATAGGATTGCCTTTCTCCGCAGTAACACACAAACACACACACACGCAGCGTCCATGCTCAGTTACTCTGTGCTGTCGTACTTGGATATCTCCCTCATCTGTAAACCATAAAGCCATGTTAAATCAGGCAAATGAACAATTTCATGATCTGTCAAAGTAGATTTTTAGTAGTTACTTGTCCCGTTTAGGCTGCTCTTATTATTATTTTTTATCTTTTATTTTTAAGTTTAATAGCTTTTTATCTTTTATCTGTGTTATATGAGATATGATCCTGTTCTCTAGTTTGGTACGTCAACTCAGCTGAGTGTCCCGAAGCCTCCAGTCAAATTCTTATCAACAATGACACATTTCTGCATGCCTGAGAAGATTCTAATTCTATGCTTGGTTTGGAAAGTTACCATGTGTATTCAAGCGAAATAGAACGCTCAATATTCACCTCTGAATTTCAGTATCTGTTGTAATCTGTGCCATGCAAATGCTTAAAGACAAAAATTAATCAGTTTTTTTTTTTTTTTTTTACCATAAACCATAAACAATAGAAATCTGCCTGTTTATATCGTAACTAAGTCACAATAGTAAGATGGCAAAATTAATAAATGAAGAAAAGTGTAGAATTTAGACAGATCCTGTTCCAGTGTCAAAACTGGAAGAAAATATAATTTGATCCATCTGGACAATTTCTCCATCCTTTTCTCTCCAGTTTAGGTTAAAGACAAAAGAAACAGACTAAAGAGCTCAAATAACTCAGTGCAGCAATTAAGTAAAATCCATTATTTTTTTAGTTGCCAGTGGAAGCAACTGGACTCCATGAAGCCATGACTGCAAGATTTTTATTAGATCTTTGTTGAACCGTACATGTGTGAAACACCTTTATAGGCCAGGCCTCATAAAAGCTCACTTACACAACATGACTTCAGAAACACACACACACACACACACACACACACACACGGAACACACTAATGAATTCAAGTCAAACTNAAACACACACACACACACACACACACACACACACGGAACACACTAATGAATTCAAGTCAAACTAAGACTTGACATAAAAAAAATCAAAAACTCAGAATTAATGAAACTTCTGGGATATTCTGAACTGCCACAAATAAACTTTGTTATTCATAATTACATAATTACATAATTACATTAAAACCATTCAGCAAAGTGGCTAATGTGACACAAGAGCTCAAAGCCTGCAGCAGTCAATTCATACATACTACAAATATCTACTTGTGTAACTCAAGACTGTGAATAAAGTGTTCGTTAAATAATAATGGATTATAAGTTTAAGAACTAATCATTTCCCAGAAACTTATCCTTGTACAAATATTACAATAGCTTTTAAACACAACATTGTGAAAGAAGCTGCTCCAATAAGATGTCAGTTTATACAATTTCAACTTTTAACACCATACAAAGAACACATTGAAGTGTTAACTTTAAACATAATAGTTTTAAAGTTAGAAAACTAAAAATTATATGTGAAACATGGAGAAAATGACAAGTCTTAATAAAATGCAACACACAAATAGTTCTCTTTGTAGTTCTTTTTTACAACCAATAATCCATGCAAGTGCATGGACACTTTATTGCCACACATTCCCATGCTTTCTTATTAAATTAAATAAAGTAATATTTTATTCCAAATATGTCGTGAGAAAAATGTGAGCATTGTTCATGTCCCTCACTATAAAACTACTCTCTCCTCTGGACACAACTTCAAATTAAAATGATCAAAAGTCAATTAATGCATTAATCAATCAAGAGGAAATTCAGCTATTTCAGTTCAACAATTTATTGACTGAATATTTGATTTATCAGGTAACACTGCCAAGCATTCTTTTGTTGCAGCTTTTTAAATGTGAGGATTTTCAAGTTTTCTGTGCAAATTAAAAATTTAAGATTTTCTTTATTCTCTTGTCATTGTAAAATTAAACTGAATTTTGAATGGCAGCAGTCCTTGTCAGATTCTTAGCGATGCATGAGAAAAAGCGCTACGTTAAAGAGTGAAAAAATATTACTGTATAATTCGATAAAATATACATGTAAAATACAATGAAAAATAAAATGAAATTCACATTAAAGTCATACAAAGACTATTAAAATGTGCAAGGATAAAACAATAAATTAAAAGTATTAAAATTTAAAGCATCTTTGTTTTTTAACTTTTGTTTTAACAAAATAAACAATTTGTCATCTTGGATTCCATAACAACTAAAGCGTAATTATAAGTTTTTAAATTCAAATTTAATGTCTACACAATGACCTGGTTAATCTAAAAAACAGTTTATTTAAATTATTTATTATATTTAGCAGAAGCTTTTAAGGAAAGTGTCTTCAAAATTTTTATTAACTAATAATGAAAATAATGATTATTTGCAAGTGTAGGTATAAAAACCCTGAAAACTGTCACCAACACTTGTAATCAATACTCACAGCTGACAAAACAAAAGGAGAACTGATTTCTGCTGATTTCTCTGAACTGAAGTAAATCGCCTACTGCACGGTGACATGTAATATTAAGAATTGATGTTTTTCTTTTGAGAACTTCTTTAATTTTTTTTGACAGACCTTTCTCAAAATGTAGTTCATGTGAAAGAAATCCTAAAGGGAAGCGTACACTGCCTGTTGTAAGAGTATTACTGGTGCCCTAAACTTGACACCAGCCCAGTCACACACACACACACACACACACACACACACAGAGCGAGAGAGCGNCACACACACACACACACACACACACACACACACAGAGCGAGAGAGCGAGACCTGGCACATACCTTAGAGTTCTGAGTGACAGGTCATAGTTCACATTCAAGACATTACTTGGACTTTCTAATTCCACCTGGTTGCTTATTTTAACAGTATTCACAGCAGACCTGATCAGGATTTCTGTTTGCCGGGCGGGTCAACATGGGTAGTGGCGGGTTTCAGAGGGCTTAACCAACATCTCTGAACCCAGGTCCAAGTCAGCCAAGTGGAGCTGGGCCACGATGAAAGAGTCTGTCCCCGCAAAAAAACTCCAGAGTGACAGGCAAAGAAAGAAAAATCCTCTTAGTGGTAATATCCTGTTGTGTACCTCCATCTGCTGCTCTGAGATGGTCCACAGGCGAAATGGAAAGAAGAAGAGGAGAGATAAGGAGGCCATTCTGTATTCTGCTGGGATTTATGTATAATATCTAAAGTACACAAAAGATGACATTTCCAAATTTGTGTGTTAATATCACTGGTTCTCAAAATTTTGAACCACGCCTGAGCAAAACATCTAAGTACCACCTCACCAAAAAGCCACCAACAAGAAAAAAAATCACAAAAAAAAAAGAATTCTCCATTAAAAGAAAGTAACAATTTTCAAAAACTTTAACAAAATCCATTTTAATTTTTCACAATAATCTAATTCCCATAGATTTCAATTGTTTTGATTCTCAACAGAAATTTCCAGACTAACCTGCTGTACCACAAGGCGGTGCTTTAAGTGCCAACACTGGTACATGTACCACAGTTTGAAAACCACAGTTTTAGATTAAGCTGCCCAAGTGTTTTTACTAATAAATGATCCCATACAAATTATGAAAGAAACATGAATCTATTGACAAGATATTTTAATAAGGGATCCATGAACTTGTCTTGCACATTTGCACACGCAGAAACACGAACTGCAGCACACAGCATCAAGTATAATACACATTTCTTTTGTGTGAATGGTTCACATCATTTAGTTGAGAGTTTAGTGGGGATGTTAGCATCCAAAAACCGAAGCCATGATTGATGACTGCCATTTTATCAAGGAATTCATTTTGTTGTGACTGTCAGCTGAGTCATTTTTACTGGGCCTCTGCTTTATGGCAATAACCCTCAGATTTATAGTGATGATGAAAAGCGTCTGGCTTCGAACAGACGTGAACCATTCAAGCACATTTCTTTTAAACTATAAACATGAAAACCGATTTAAAAAAACATTGATTTCAGTCACTTAAAACTTTTGGGATTAAACTTTATAAAGCTGGAAGGAAAAGATTTCAGTGCTAGCATCTGTTTCAGGTCCTGGCAGCGTGCTGGTGAAAGTTCTGCAGCGTCTGTAAAGTTCACTTAATAAGAAAGTAAATTGAATCCTGCCAAGGCTTTTGGTCTATTTAATTAAAGCAGGAGCAACTTAGTGGGATTGAATTAAATTTTTGGCAGGAGGTAAACCAATACGCTGGGAAGGTGGTGGCCGTGGTGTGTGTGTGTGTGTGTGTGTGTGTGTGTGTGTGTGTGTGTCTGTGTGTGTGTGGGGTGACTATTCATGAAAGATAAGCAGTGAGCCCATCTTTTCTTACTCCAATGAATAAATATTTCCCTTTCAAATCTGCTTTGTGACCTTGATGACACAAAAGAGAACGTAGATAGTGATGTTTGCCTTTTCTGCAAAGACAAATAAATAAATAAAAATCTTAAAAACCTGGATTATCCAGGTGAGGCTTGGTTCCTGTATCTGTCAGAGTTCAATCCGGCCTGTGAAAACTTGCTCTCCACTGAGGTTAATCCACATGCTAAAGGTCTCTGTAGATTAGAGGAGTCTCAGCTCAGGGTCAGGGATCGCACACTAACTTTTATAGATCACAGCCCATTTTGTTTCCTTGCTCTTTATCCAGCTGCTGATGCTGACCGAGTGCAATACTTCACCCTAAGCCCTTCATGGCTCAGAGAGAAATCGATTCCAGCCTGGAGCGGCCTTTAGGAGTGGGCTTGAGTTGAAGGTAAATATTCCAAATGATGATAAGCATTTATGAAGTGCAGGAACTCATTCTCCCTCGTAATTAGCACCTCCATGCCAAACACTGGAAAAGATAACAGGGTTCAATGACAAACTCAGGGCAAGTTGAAACTCATTTTGGTTAATAATTACTGACAGACTTGATAAAACAAAGTGAGTGTAAAAACAACACCAGTAAACATGATGTGTTAAATTAACTCCATCATCAGTTTAACAGTTTTAGAAAGTTATGGTGAACTGCTTGAAATCAGCAAGTAAGAATGACTAAACACTGTTTTCTTTACAAATGTTTTCAATTAAAACGAGAAGACAAGAAAAATATTTATCCTTGTTTTAAGAATTTATGACGGCTTATCTTATTTACTCGTGAATCTCATGTGAAAAGAGTTTTTAATTCAAAATACTGCAAAAACTAATAATCTCTGGCATTCATTATCAAAAGCTACACTTGAAAATTTTCCTTAATAAAAACAGCTTTAACATTAAGCTAAAATACTCTATGGATAATCAGTTTTGTAAGACTTTTCCACTATCTTCAACAATGAGAAAAGCATGAAGGTTCAACTGCTAAACCCTAGGTGGCAGTGTTGATGCAATGACAAGTTCTATGATTTTGGAAAAGATGTGTATCACGTTTTATTTTGCTGATACAGAAAAAAAAAAACATTAACATAGATTATTTTACTGCATGTGACCATCATTAGTCTGTTCTGTCATGTCTGAATGCATGTAAGTTATTTTAATCTTTTACACTGAGATTTGCTTTGACTATATTTGAAGCATAATGCACAGAAAATATGAAATTATATAAGCACTGCTTATTGTGTGTCTACACAGCACACATTTCTAGATTTCTAACTGTCTGAATTTACTGAATTTGAACATGTTTTTCTCAGAATAAATCAAATTATTTGTTCACACAAAAATAATTAAATTCATGGTCTGAATAAAGGAAATTGACCTTCATTTGCCTTTTTTGAGACATCTGTAGCAGCGCAGAAAATTAGATGCTGTGCTAATTTTATATTTAAAAATTTATAAGAATTACTATAATAATATTAATTGATTATATTAAGAGGATAATATTATACACTGGGCAGATTGCAATTACAATTATGAAGAGCAACATGAAACATTCTGATATTATAGGCAAGTTTTTTATTAGTATTAAAATACAAAATATTCTTAATTGGACTCATGTTAAGATATATTCCAATTAGTTTAAATGTCTAGTTTTTTTCATAAATTGCATTTGTATCGTACATTTATGTTGAATTAATGACAATAACTAAATGTTTATGCGTCACAAAAAGAAATGTTACAGGGAAAATATTGATTTAATGTTGTAAATTGCATAGAAAACTTATTCTAATAATTTGGCTGGTCAGTATTTTATTATACATTTATATGAGTGAATCTGGTAATTGTGTAATTGTGTATTTGTTGAACATAAAACCTGAACCTTAATAAATTTGCCATCAAGCATAAAATGCTATGTCATCTTTAATGAAGCGTAATCATTTCAAACAAACAATCAAACAAATAGCTTTGCATAAGTGCTGCACTGCAATTTAGCAACACGACTCACAAAGTGCATCAGATCAAAATTAGGCCTTAATATAATGTATTCATTGATCACGAGTGGGCTGCATAATGTAATTTTTCAAGCATATCTGAGCTTAAATCAATTTCTCCTCGATGCAACAGTGTGCATCATTAGGAGGTAATTTAAGAGGTCATCTGTTGTGCTTATTACAAAGCATGCTGTGTTCTTACGTTACCATGACTAATATTACTGCAAAACAGGATGGTTTTGCTTGTCTTGTATTATTGTATCTGTATGTTGTGATGCAGCAGATTTACAAAATCATGAGAGGATTTGTGTCACATTCCAAGCTCTCTGTTTTGCATTATACATATTTTATTACATGCACCCATTTTGACATAGTGTGGTAGAAGTATCTCTTCGGGCAATATTAGACGAGTATTAATATAATTTCTTTCACTTCTCTTCAGGCTCCAGTCAGCACTGAGCTTATATGGAACTGATTAGAGTCGGTGGAAGCTGCCTGCTCAGTGCCTCGCCATCTTGTTCCATCTGTGTTGAAGTCACCTGAACATGATCTGAAGTCAGCCAGTCAACTGACCTGGAATCAATGTAGTCAAACTCAGTGGAGGCATATAAATCAGCTTGGCTTATTTAACTCACGAGAGTCCTACTGCACAGCTAAAATGCTGCATATAATAAGTAAGGCATGTTTAATGACATATAAATTATTCTAAATTCTTGGTTTCCAGCTTTCTCTACAGACTCCACTCTCCATATTCCCATGGTATCTCTCTCCGCATAGTCTATTCTTGTCTAAACCCTGATTCAAACTGGTATTTTGAGCATATGTGTAATTTTAAGCAAGATTTTCTTTGTCTCTCCCTCCATGTCTTTCAACTAAAATAAATTTAGCATATTTTTTAGCATATTGGCAATTTTTCCACGCTTTCTCCTTGCGTATCTTTCAATGGATGTCTGTTTCGTATTACTTTTTTCTGCATATGGCTCTTTCAAGGCTGTTTTAGCATATCTTTGTGGCATCTGTCTCCACGTCTGTCGAAAAAAAACAATCTGTAATTTCTTCTTCACCCACCGTGGCTCTGTCTGTGTATAAAGACATTGAAATTTCACTACCAGCTAATGGAGCAGGAAATCAGTTTTATACTCCTTTGAGGAAATTTCAAAAATATGGCTATGCCTTGTGCACCAGATGGAGAATAAATCCAGATGTCATTTTTGCCAACCAACACTGACAATGTAGAGCTGCTTGGGAAAGACTAATCCTATTAAAACAACAGAATACTAATTAAAGTTCAATGTGTTGTGATTACTAATGTATCTTTATTTCATTTAAAGCAATTTTATTGATTGTTAGAAAATGATTGCCAGTAATGGTACTGCCAAACTCTGTTGTGCCAGTTTAAATCAACTTAGTGCAAACACAGCTCAATTTGAATAATTTCAGAAGATCAATTGTGACATGCTATGAAGTTATAAAGTACTGTGAGCCAACAAGACATCAGATGATTATGTTTTATAATGATTTGTGCGCAGGAAGAGAACTTTTAAATAGTGAAGGAAATAACTTTTCAATTTGGCTTTGGTTTTTTTTGGCTCTGCTATAGGAAAATAACTGCTGTTCAGGTCTACATAAACGACAGCCTGGCCTATGAATCACATGATCCCTTCCATGTGATGTGCGAATGATGGTTGCTGGTCTGACTTTAGCTCTAAGAAGCAGAATAAATCAAATATCTGAAAACCTTTTTGATACACCTCCAGAATGACTCATCAAATTAATGTGAATTATCTGTAATAGCACAAATGCAGATATCAGCATTGTTTACTGTGCAATTAAGAATCAATAACACATCCAATACTGATTGATTACCCCTTTGCTGTTTGATTTAATGAAATAAAATGACTTCCCCCTCAGGTTAAAACCCTTAGTGGGTTGTGTATGAAGCAGCAGACTTTCATCATATCTTGTCATAAAATTCCAAGAGTTGACATGGTACAATTCTATTGAATCACCCAGTGGCAGTTTAAAGTGAGCAAATGCCACTTCAGCAACACTGCAGACTGTAACAACAATATATTATTCATTCGTATAATGATTTGTAATTGTGTCTCATAATTTTCAGTGCAACTTTAATAACACTGCACAATTTTACAGCAGTTCCCATGCTCAGGTTAGTCTTAATGGCCTACAGTCTAGACAAACACAGTGTGCAGGTCTCATATGCTTCTCTTTATGGGAATGAGACCCTTAGTTCCAGCCCTAAATATGATACTTTGGGAAAAGGTAGCGATAGTAAATCATTTTTTTTTTTTTTTTNTTTTTTTTTTTTTTTTATATTTTAATATATGAGCTATTTTATGTTCTTACCCACTGTTTAATAGTCCCTCTTTAAATACATTTATAACTGTCTGATAAAACAAAAAAATCATTTCATTCTAATTTACACATCATAACATAGCATATATTATAATTTAATTCTGTAATAAAATATGGATAAATTTGCAATTACACATATGTGCTGCTGGTAGTGATGACATTTATTTATGCTCCATTTATGTATGATAGAAATGTAAATAAACTCTTAACCAATATCAAATATAGTTATAAAATCAATATATAGCACCTATAAATATAAAACAATAGGCTACATTAACCTATGAAAATTAAAAACATGGTATAGGTATTGATTAAACAGAAAGAAAAATACAAAACTTAGATATAAGCCTATAGTTATACTCCAGAACACACACTGCAGACACCTTTGCATCAAAACTGTTTTGCGTCTTGCATAGCCTGATGGAAACGTGAATGTAAAACTTTACAACCTATTAAATGGAGGGAAAACCATAAACGGTAAACTTACATTAATTGATCTCCTGTGTTTTTCACCTGTGAAAGCGCCAAAAAAAATGGACCAGGAGGCTGATAGTTTTTCTCCAAGCATTTTAGCTCTTTCTGCTAAAATTACAACCAATACTTCCATTTAGATGTGTACGTCCGACAGAATAAATTGCTGGATAAATGGCCCACATGCTCCAAAAAATCCTTAATTATCGCAAGGTAAGGCTGCGTGTACGGTCTTTATGTGGATGATTGACAGTGAGGTAAATTGAAGTGTCTTTGAAACGGATGAATGATGCTGCAGAAACGCGGCTGCGTGGAAAATGCTAAAATTTTACGTATTCCTTCACAAATAATACAAATAAAAGCTGTTGATCTTACTATCTTTCACATATTTTTTTGTTTAGCGTAGCTCTGAAATGCGTGGCTGTGATTCCGTGCTGCTCCGTGCTCCCCTCTGTCTGCGTTTTTTGGTCTCGTCCAAACTTGGTAGAGATTGGAGTTGCCTTTCTCTGTTATGTGGGATCTCTCTAACGGAAGTGAAGGACCGCCTGTCCCCTC
Organism: Lucifuga dentata; assembly: GCA_014773175.1. Taxonomy (NCBI): domain Eukaryota; kingdom Metazoa; phylum Chordata; class Actinopteri; order Ophidiiformes; family Bythitidae; genus Lucifuga; species Lucifuga dentata. Next base: position 55,229 of record VXCM01002401.1, read on the forward strand.
TCTGCTTCTGCTGTCAATGGCTTTCAGGACGCGTTTTATTTGAATGTCTGGGCCTTTTAAATAACCAGTAATGGATATTCTATGGATATTATGGACCATACCGGCCGTAATAGCTGTTGAAGGTAAGCTTATGTTTCTATCCGAGCGCGTAAAGCCGCATCCTCTAGCCGGCTTTGAGTTGATGATAAAGCGCATAAAGCGAACGTTTTCATTTTATTTTACTCCTTCAGTAAAATGATCGACCACGTTATTTCATCGTATCTGTTATGTGTATGGCGTTTATAATGCTTAGATGATGCAAATAATTATCTCGCTAAGGGATGATGCTGGGATGCGTAAAAACAAGCTCCCGCATCCCCGCAGGTTTATGGATGCTGTTTGACACAATTGTGGAAAAAAAAAAAAAAAAAAANAGAGAGAGAGAGAGAGAGAGAGAGAGAGAAACAGAGGTTTTATTAAACAGCTACACCGGTTTCTATAAATCTCAGCCAGGTAGCTTCCATCCTGCGTGTCTGTGTAGGTGTGTCGGAGGTTTCGTCTCAGTTGTCAGCCGGTATAAACGTAAAGCATTGGAGACGGTCTTTAAAGAAACACTTGAATGGAGTTAAATGGGAAAATATAAATGCAAAACACCACCAAAACTTATTATCACGTCTGGTCGTAGTCGTTTGGAAAATGCAATGCATGGCAAAGCGGTGATGGACAGCAGGCAGCATGGCTTAACGCACAATGAAACAGGTTGAATGGGGAACAACCGCTATAATGCCTCTATTATATTCCTGTTTGTGGTTATTATTTACCTGTAATGCTCAAAGTGAGAGACTAGTGATCTTGCTGTATTCTAAAGTATAAAATCACAACACTTTTCTGTCATACTCCTGTAAAAATGTCAAGCTTTGCTGTTACATTTGCAATTTATCTCGATAAAATCTACTATGGGGCTACTAAAAGTCATTTTCAAACTTTACAGTATTTTAACACATAGGTCACCTTAGAGTAATACGGTTGATTTTTGTGTGTCTGAACTCCGTTTGCTCTCTGACAGGACAGGAGACACTTTACACCATAAGGAAGAGTTAGTGTCATCAGCCCATTCAATCCATCATTCAGGCTATTTTAAAGATGCTGTCTCAAAACAAATGTGTCCTTTTGTTCTTTTTCCTGTGGTCATCTCAAGTGAACCTCGTAATTGCAGGTGGAGTGACAAGACTGAGCAAGAATGCATCCAAATGCACCCACTGGTCAAGACAAAAAAAAAAACAAAAAACAAAAAACTGCTTTATTTAGATGTTTGTGAAAAATGCGTAGCTGATCTGCATCATAATAACATCCCATAAATGGACTGTAAAGTTGATGGGTCAGTTTGGTTCCAGGTAGGAGAGACAGATGTTTACAACCTTAATGTTTTGTGCTTGTTTATGTTTTCAATGGAGTTGAGTAGCCTAGACTAACAACAATATATGCAAAAAGAAAAATCTAGAAGCTGTATATTACATTTAAGATAGATCATTTGTGTTAGGATTTACCTTTTAATTTGCATCATTTTAATTCATATTTAAACATTGGATGCTGTCCCAGTACGTTGAGTAATTTGAGAAATTAAAAGTTCAGCTCAGACACCGAAACCCAAATGCTACTGCAACACTTCCAAAAACAAACAAACAAACAAAAAGAAAATCATATAATTGATTGATAATATTGATAAATTACCTCTGTTTTCCACACAGTATGCTTTCTTTTGTTTATTACATTTCCACTTGTCTCCTAGTTTCTCAGAAATGTCAGGATGTTTAGTTACTGTATTCTGTATGTCTACGGCAAAAATCTCCTGCAAAGCCCATATCTGTACAATGAGTGTATACTGCAACACATAGCAAACAGAAACGTGGGAACTCCAAGGGTTCCTCTAATTGTATTTCGGTGTATTAAAGTAAACTTCTTGTTAATGTAAGTAAACCGTGTAGATTTTTTTTTTTTTTTTTNTTTTTTTTTTTTTTTTGCATTACACTAGAAATACCATTTTTGATTTGAAAACCGATCAGTTCCGTCGCCGACCCACTACAGCCCCCACCCCTCCATTTTACCCTGTGAGTTATCCTAGTTAGCTGTCCAATGAAGTTGCGAGGATGGCTTACGTATAAGGCATAGAAGGTTGAAAAAGAGGTCACCGCAGCTTTAATCCAAAAAAAAAAAAAAAAAAANCAAAAAAAAAAAAAAAAAAAATCCCAGCATGCAACAGAACCCTCCAGTGAATCATTTTGACACGTTTAGTGCGACGGTACATTTCTTCCCTTGTTATTTTTGTTTTATAAAAAGTAACACGTTCATTCATCTGTTGCAAAAAAAGAACGTAAGAAAATGATTACAACACATTACACTTCATTATATTCTGAGTATAGATTCTGTTTGATCACTGATGCAATACTGTAGCAAAGGTTTGGTAATTTAACAGCATTTCCTTTAATTGATTTGAGTATTTATGATACATGATGGCACTCACATCTCATCAGGTACAGGATTTCTGGAAAGCAAAAAAAATGAAAGGGCAATTTTTTGTAATACAAATAACCGATGAGTTGGCACAGACCACATTGGAGTGGATTATAGGATTAAAGATGGGGCAAATTTGAGAAAATCCGTGCTGCGTCCAAGAAACCATTTTATGAACTGTATCCACTTTGCAACACTGCAAATCATTTAAAGTTCTTATAAAAATAGTGTAAATCTGCCTGGAAATACCAAGGTTTGGGTTTAACCTGCGACCTCAGTCTACTCACCATATGTCGAGCAAGCATAAATGGCAATTAATCTTTCAGAGGCATTTTATTTATGATGTGGAAGGCTAAACAACACCACATTGTTGATTAGTGTTAATGTAAGCTGTCTTATTGGTTTAGGTAACGACAACAGACAAGCTCCTTTAGAAAATTAATGGAGGTAGAACTGCCAAGGAAATTAGCCAAGCTATGTCAAACGTGTCTATGAAAAGACAGTGTGGATTTATCCCTTCATTAGTTTACACGCTCATTGTCATTTGTTTCCAGCTGACAGCAGACTAACAACACCTCTCGTCTTTTAATTCCGTTAAATGGAATTACCCAGATCCATCTCTGCTGTAAAACTGTCATAGTGCGCGTTTGTCAGAGTAGATGGAATTTACTGGACGTACTGCTTTTTCTGATCTCGACTCGGTTATTTTGTACAGTAGAAACACATTTTCGGGGACGATGGGAGTTGCTATGAAGCAATCCCAACCTCCTCCAGCCTGTGTGCAAGTTGTTGTGGTCAGCGGGATGATAGATCACTTTGATACAGCGTTTTTTTTTTTCTCTTTTTCTTTGAAGGAAATACAATGGGAGTGAAACCACAGTAGAGGCTGGTGAAGTGGGACAGAATGAGATCACAGCATGGAGTCTTAAAAAAAATGCCTTGCAGATTTGATTGCATTTCAATATGCGCTGCATTCCTGCAGCCCTCTGTTGTGCACTGGAGCCCGCTCACAAGAAAGTGAAGTTGGCAAATGCTGGCCAAGTTCACATTTCTGGCTCTGTGTTTGGGTTTGCAAATTACATGACATATATTTGTATGCTGAATATCCTCTGTGGTACATTCTCTGTCTGAGTGTAATGCAGCCTGACAGTTCAAGGCACCGTATGGCTGTTAATGTTTTGAAAATCCTGCCAAGTTTGGTAAAGATTCTTTCATATGTAAATTCGGTGGCTGTTTGCGAACCGGAATTACTTTTGTAAGGAGCAGTCGTGTGAGTGTAACATGGAAGCGTTATTATGTTTTGTGGAAGAGCAACAAAAGACAGGCAGAGGCAGGCTCCGAAATGTGATTAGATAAAGGTAAAACGAGTGACCGTATACAATCCGGTGTTTTTTCTCTCCATCCAATGAGCAGATGCGATGGAGCCGGCCTGAACGCCAACCGCCACAGTAGGCTTTCACAAAGAATCTGTCTCTATTCAAGCCCTAATCCTTGCTGCCGAGGGCCCGGGCATTGTCACTTTGCATGCAAAATTTCAATTAGTGCTGGTACCAGTTGTTTCACTTGAAGGGGAGGGGGGTGTCACATTTCGGAGATATCTATGGCTACCTTTAGGGTGAGATTAGGGCAGGAGTATCACGGCCAAGATGCAAAAATCTAGGGCTTTCTGCATAGCGCGATACGGCAGATACTGTATTTGAGCCGCCATGTTTTATTGTGGACATATTCAGTATTGGACCTACTGGCAGAGGGTTGATTGGAATACTTACAGAGATTGTTACTTAAAAGTTACTGCATAAAAGAAAAATAAAGGAAGCTGTTTTGTCATCAGTTTAGGGAGCTTTGCAGAAATTCCTGCTCATGTCGGCTTGGTCAAATAGTTTAAAACGTATGGCGTTCACCGACTTTGTTGTTCAAGTCCGACTGCTGCGATCTATTATCAGGAGCAGAGGCTCTTTTTTTCTACTCTTCAAACTATTTCAATCCGCACACATACACTCTCTAGAGGTGATGCCTAAATTGAATTTAAGCTTGCAGAGCACATCTGGAGAATGTAATGACGTTTACAAAGTCCACTATTAAATTAATACTGTTATGTCTTCAGAATGTCTTTTGTTTCGTATGGACCCAGAACAGTTTTTATCCACTCAGGTTAGAAATGAATAAGCCAGCTGGGAACTTACAGTGTTCAGTCCACATAGCTCTTCGAATGCTATTAATGTTTGACAGCAGTACAAATTATTAGTTAAATAATAGCATGTTGAAATACAATTTATAGTTAAACATGTAGTTAGATGTTTTGTAATGGAATCTGAGTGGGAAATCCTGAAGGCGTCCACTGTGCACAGGCTGATACAACAGGTTAATATGTGATGCTGTCACTGTGTACCTTGATTTCGCTTGTAATTGTTGCTTCTGCACAACTGCCACATATCGTGCGTCATGTTGATGTGAGTCAGATTAGCATCAGGGAGTGTGAGCACACACATCAAATGATAAGCTCAGTGGAGCTCTGAATTTCACTGCCAAGCGGGTAGGCCTCCATTATACAATTTCAAAATAGAATATGATCTTTGAATGCCAGCTTTAGGAGCCTAGACTAGACCGACTCACACTGCGCAGTCTCCACAGGCCGGCCATATAGGATGAATATATGAGATATGATATTATATGATATAGGGTATGTCTATGGTACTCAATAGTGAATAGCAAAATAGTATTTTTATCTCCATACTGAAGAAAATATGATTTATCATCTCTCTCTCTCTCTGTTCTGTGATCAGGCTGGTTTGAAGGGAGCAGCTGCTCAGATAAAGCTGCTGTGTTATCAGAAAATCAAAAACTTTTTTTGGGAGTCAACAGGTGGTTTAATGCATCACAACACACAGTCAGTGTCATGCATCAGATTCCCCCTCAGTTTGAGATTAATTTGTCTAATGCCAGACATCAGGCATACGGGTGGAAGCAAATAACTGGAATAAAAGGAGGTCAAATAAAGAAGAAAAAAAAAAAAACAACAAANAAAAAAAAAAAAAAACAGAAAAAAAATAAAATTCATGGCACTGAGTTCAGCCTGTTGCTGATTCCTGATGTATTCATCCTGACACCTTAATGGTTTAAAGTAGCATAGTACGTGTTGTGTACATGTAGTAAGATTTCAAAGTATTGTTGTGTTTAAGTTTGTAGGATTTAGACGTGAGCTGCTTGATGGATGAATACACACACGATCTCTAACACGATTCTGGAAAGACAATCATAACTCGCAGTGTACTTAGTTACCAAGAGATAGATGTATTTGTTTGTTGCAAAACAAAATTATGTTATGTAGTTTTTCATTTATCAAGTAAAAGCTCACAGCTCATCAATCTCTTTTTTCATTAGGTAAAAGCTCCACCTTGAAGTGTTGATGGATGAAATTTATTTCTTCAAATCAACTAGTTAAATGGTATAATTAAATATTTTACTCTGTTGGCTGTGTGATTTTTTTCTACTTTATATAATTTTTTTTTGTTGCTCATATTTTTACTACGATGTGTATTAGGTCCATATTAGATTAAAAAAAAAAACAAAACTGGGAGAGGGTCTTGTTTTTATTTTCTTCATCTATTATGGCACTAATACACCGTGATATTTTATCCATTTGGCATCTAAGCTAAGCAAACATATTTCTGCATAAGACATCTTGGTAAGTTTGTCAGATTTTTCAGGATTTGTAGTGTCAATAATGCAAACTTATCATGTACGCACTGAAGAGTTCCAGCATGAGGCTCCGCACAACCCCGTCTCTGTTCAGTTAAGAGTATATCAATTTCAAAACCAGCTAATAGAGTTTCTCCTAAGCTGGGTTATTATATAACACTGGAGTTACTGTGTGCTGTGAATGGTGAACAGATGCATTATGATGTATTATTTAGCGAGGATCATGTGAATTATGGGTCTTGAGTTTTGTTTTCCTTGCCGTGCTTAAGGATAGGTGTGCTGTTCTACTCGAGGGCTATAATTGTTTCAGTCTGCACTTGTGAAAACCACATGGTCCAAAAGTGAAATACTATGACTCAGGCTGTTATAACATTTTCCTAGCACATGTTTAACTTTAAATCCTAACAATTTAAGATTAGGACGAAGATAAGATAGAATCTCGCTGAACATTGTACAGCTCGTTGTTGTTTTCATTTCCGACTGATTACAGAAAGCATGAATTATTTAGATTACCTAATCAAATCTAACTTTCTAGAGAGATGCTATAAATTAATTAAAGCAAGTGCAACTTTGCAAGTAAATGAGAGTTTTCTGGCCAGTAGGCCTGCTGGACCTCAGCGGAGCAGAGATTGCATATTTGCAGTGTTTTCCTGCTGACTAAAATAAACTAACTTGAATAAATAGTTACGAGAAACTTGCTTTACCTCTGCATAACCTCTCAGTGATTTCACACAGAAATCTAGATCAAGGGTGTTCTAATATCCTGCTGTCTTAATTAGGAAATGTTAATTGGCAACGCTCCGTCTCTTGGTAAGTCATATTTATTAGGTAGAGCCTGATTCATCCGAACCTGTTGGGAATTGAATCCATGGGGGGGAGGGTGCAATGTATTTCCAGACATTATTCGTAAGATGAAACGTGTAAGCACTCACAAAGTGGTTCTGTATCATGTAGCCCTAATTTGCAGCTGGATTTTTTTGTGTGGTTTGCTTCATATGATGGTCTCAGCCATTATGTGCCATCAGTATTTTGTTCATTAGTGTGTTTTTGCTCCCTGTGTGGGGACTGGAGAAGAGGTTTTGCATTCAAAAGTCTGAAAATGATAATTGAGATGAACTGGTGAGTGTGATTCGCGGTCCTGTCCCATCCGTCACGTGAACATCGAGTTGTGCTCATCAGCAATATGGCGTTTATTATAATAACATTCAAACCCAGCGCCAAAGCCAGGATGCAGGGAGAAAGACACAGAAGGAGGAGGAGGAGGCAGAGTGTACCCTGAGAGAGGTCAGACCTTGTTTCAGAGACCCCCATCCACACACACCCCAGGTACTGTGACACTGCCTTTATGAGCGTGCCCAGAGAACACAAACCCACCGGATTAGTGTCTGGCTCTCAATGTCCTCGGGAGCGAAGCCCATCGGCCGAGACAAAGAGGGGCTGATTGCTTTGTCATCTGTATCACAAAGGAAAAAGCTTTTCCACCTGAACCGCTGCCTGCGCGCCGTGCTGCACATCACATCTATCAGCGACTCTGGACCCACGTGACATCTGCCTTTTGTTTTTTGTCCATCTCTATCCNTTTGTTTTTGGTTTCTTTCTTTCTCTCTCTCTTGCTAGCCCCCACCGTCTGTCCACCATCGCCCATACCACCAGCCGGAACCCCCTCCCTCAGTGGAGGCTAGCTTTGTAGTCTGCACCACCAATGACCATTTTCTATTTTTGTAATTCTTGTATGCTTAGTGCTGCATGCATCATTTTCTCTTGCACACACACACACACACACACACACACACACACACACACACACACTAGACACACCAAGACATTCATTGTCTCTTCTGTTTTCCCCCTCTGGCTCTGTCTCGCTCAGTCAACATGCAGCCACATTAAGACAAAAGGCCTTGTCTCCCGCTGTCAGACTCTAACAGGTCTATCGGTCTCACTCGGACAGAGAGAGCACCCCGGCCGAAGTGCTGCCAGTAAGCAGACATGTTTTATCTGATTAGTGCACAGGGCAGGCAAGCTCTGGTGTTCTATAACGGATGAGGTTTGTCTTGTGTTGGCGACCCAGCCAGGTCCAGCAGCCATAACAGAGATACTGTAGATCAAGCTTTCTTCTTTGGATTATCTTTTTAGGTTTATTTATGGCTTTACCACGAGCCTCATGGAGTATTTACTTCATATGCAGTACTTCATATGAACAAAAAATGCTCTTTTAGGATCTTTCATTTTTTATGATCAGACTTTGTACTACTCTTCATCCTGAAAATTAAAGTGTCATTTTTTTGGAAACAGCTTTCTTAGGCATGATGACTGAAACTGAAGAATAAAGCTTTTATCTAGAATAAAACATGTTTTATTAATAAATTCAGTGGATTCAACAAAACATGAGATTAAAAAAAAAAACAGAGAGGCAGTAGAAGAAAATGACATTTATCGTCCTAAAGGATGATAGTTGAGGTTTTTATTCACAACTAATTGCATTAGCTTAGAGAATAGGGAATTAACACAATGCAATTAACTGATTTGGCCTTTGGCTGTGACTTGTCTGGTTTTAGAGAGCAGGGCTCGTCTTGTGTTTTCCTAAAATAGTTTTGAAATAGCTTTCAGTCAGTTGCAAATCCTTGCAATCCCTACAGTCAGAGATGTTAGAACTTGATCTACTTCTGTTAGTTACGTGGATTTTAACATGGGCAGCTGCATCAGAGAAATCAACCTTTGTGGTAAGATTTGCACCCTGGTTCATTCTGACAGAGCTGTAAACCAAAGAGAAGGCTGAATGGGATAAAAGATAGAAAATGCAGGAATGGAAGGTTAAAAGGCAAGGGTCATCACAACAAGAGGGTAAAATCACTTCCAAGTATTTAATTGACTATAGTCCAATTACCCAGAACTGCAGTAGGTCAAGGGGCCTCATTGTCAAACACTAAACCTTGGTAAGCATAGGAGAGATTTCAGATTAGCAGGGGACAGCAGGTGGTGCAGTGAGCTTTACAGTGGTTGAGGATTGATAAAAATTAAAATAATTTGGATTGATGGGAGGCAGGATTGAAGCTTTTTTTTTTTTTGTTTGTTTTTTTCTCTCTGACCTGTTACCGCTCTCATCACTATACCGCAGTTTACAAGGCCAAAATCAATAACCTGGATTTAACAAGGATTAGAACCCAGTGTGTTTATAAAGCATTTTCAATTGACACTTCATTGTAGTCGTTTCACATTCAGCATAGCTGATAATAACTGATCCATTTGGGCAGAGAAAGCTTACCTGAATTTACATAATCATTTGCCTTGGAGTGGATTTTTTTTTTGTGGGGAGCAATTAGTAGCATCTGCCACACTCACACTTGTAAGAAGTCCTGCTAATGCAATAACATCTTGTCCACCTCTTGTTAGTTTTTTCCTGTTAAAGATTTCCAGCAGGATATACTATCTCTAAAACACATGCCCACAATTCTATAGCTGCCAAGGAAAGGCCAATATATGTCTTTTGAGGTCAATAAAACAATGTCTGGAATCACAGTATAACCATGAGGTAACGTGCCTAACCAAATGGGAGCCAGGTATATAAGGAGATGGTGAAATGATGAGTGTTTTGCCTTCCCCTGGCAGGGCTTTGTGGGGTAGAAAGCACAGTGGATCATTTGGAAGGGCAGCTGGAAAATCCATAGAGAATCTCAGGAGACCTGCTGTGTCTGTGAAATCAATGTGGGGATCCAGCTGAGACCATTAAATGAAATGAATGTCATATGATAGGGTTAAACATGTAAAATATTATTATTCATACAGTCCAAATAGGTTTTTCATCTGCTGATAACACAAGCAGGCAAGGACGTCAGTAAAGAGGGTCATAATAATTCTTGTGTTTCACATGCCTTTACAAGTCATTCATCATTTGTCTTTTGACAGTATTGTTAGTCTTTTTTGACACTACATCCTGCTAAAAACGGTTGTTCAATATACAGTTATCAAAATCTTTCTGTTATTGGTTCCAAACATTATTGTGCAGTCATTCAATTAAAAACCTTTTTATTTGAGGGGGAGCTCCAATTGCTGCATACTTATAAAATCAGAATCAGGATCAAAATTTTGGTGAAGCACAGAAAAATGTTATCTCGCTGTGAATATGTAACAAATCACCTAAAAGAGACAAATTATACAGATTCCTATGTTCTTATTTTCATTTAGAGGTCTATTTTTAGACCTTTGTTTTTATGCAGAAAAAAACACATTCATCCACTTCTGCTCTTTCTTTGCTGCAGTGAAAACTGGCTGTTTTAGGTATTGTCTCTTTAAGGCCCCCCCCACTCAAAAAACCTGCTCTGTTCTGATTGGCCAGCCATGACAAAGCTATGGATACTGTCCAAACAGTTCCATGCTGGCTTCATATTTTAAAAGTGTGTCAAGCCATTTCCATTATACAGTAGATTGACGCCAACATGGATGCATTTCTTTTTGTGCAAACCAAAGTTTTGCTACTTTGACGATGTTTCACACATACACCTGATGACATTACTCTATGAAATGACGGGAAATAAAAATGCAGTTTTGTTTTTTTTTTTGTTTGTTTTTTTTACCAAAAAATGCCTTTGCAATACCGTGATGACATAATGTTTGTGGCACCAGATATCCTCAATTGGGAACAGTTGCTGCCACGCTGTACTCACTGCAATGCCTCCTACTAGATCACACCTCTGCTGAGCACCATTTCAAGCTGCTTTTCTTTCCAAATGGTTTTACACATTGTTGTGGTCAGGCAGGCGCGCTATGTGCATGTACTAGATGTGCTGTCAGGAAGCTTGCCCATTGGACTGATTGAAAAAGCATGTTTGGGATTAACCTCCGTCCTCTTCTTTGTGAAGGCGGGTGGGGTGGTGGTGGTGGTGGTGGTGGTGGTGGTGGGGCAGCGCTGCTCTCTGAGGCTGCCCCAACGCTCAACGTCAGAATAGGTACACTTGGATCTTACTACTCTGCTGACACACACACTGTTTATGTAGACATATGTTCTCATGTGTATGTCCCTAAGACTTCACAAGTATACTATGCATATGGTACATGCTGGCAAGCAAAAATACACACACATGCACATGTACTTCACACACGTCCACACCTAGTCACTCAGCATCGCCCTGTTGCCAGCTTTGAGGAATGCATGGTGAGAGAGGAAATACAAGGATTGCAGGAGGCCTTTTGGCATCAGTCAGCTGTTTTAACACAAAATCTAAATCCAATTGCTCTGAAACCGAAGTTTCATTTTACCTCACTGGGGAAAATGAAAAAGACTTTATTTCATTCTACCATGTGACTTAAGTTTTCTTCCCAGCATGAGAACCAGCAAGAATCACATTATGCAAAATTGATTTTCCTTTTGGTCATAGTGCCTACAATAAGAAAGTGAAATAGAAATTGAGACCAATAATGTCTGATGGTTCTCATATGCAGACAGATTTTTGGCTTGAAAATATTAATCTTTCTTTCACAAATTCTTGCATGCTCATTTGCTGCCTCCCCTTTTAAACTCTATCTGTTTTGTACACATGCACAAACACACACACACATACACACTTCTGTCCTCACTGTCAGACTCAACACCTGCAGGGTTGTTCCGTCTGGACTTTTTGAAATTATGGCATTAACATGGAAACCAGAGGCTTGGAACTGGATTAGTCTCTAGGAGGTGTGAACACAAGGTCAGTGCAAAGATGGCCTTTCTGCTAACATTATCTAATCTTGCTTTTATCTCTATCCATCTTATCACAGCACGTACTAACAGGTAAACATGCTTTTATAATTGGAAAAATTAAAGCAATATTTAAACTAAATGTGCATGTTTTCCTTCTTCCTGTGTGATACGATAATAATTTTACATACAACTGAATCTTGTTCAGTTGTACAGTTCTTGTTCAGTTCATGTTGAATCATGTTATAGCAGAATTATAGGAGGATGCTGACATGCATTATTTGTTTTATGTAGTACAATTATGTGCATGCTAATATTATGATCACTGAGGAAGGATCATCATTTACAGTGGTGCTGAATTCCAAAAAAAACTAGATGCAATGAAAAGGCTCTATATAAGTTAAGTAAAGTTGATAAAAGTATATGAAATGAATAAAAGCACCCTTATAATTTCATTGTTGCTTAAGTTTTGGATGACGTAAGGTAAAAATAGAGTTCATATGACCTAGGTAACTGATTTAAATTCTTTATCATTCCTTCAGTCTTCTTTTAATGTGAATTAAGGTTCATATTTACTGTTTTAGTTTTAGGGGTTTATTTTTGGTTAAAAACAACAAATTTCAGATTCAAATAACACCCAGAGTCATCATCTTCTTCTTCCTTAGGCTGCTCCTGTTAGTGGTCGATACTGCAGAGCATCTGTTTCCATCTCTCCTTGTTCTCTGAATAAGAACCAATGATGGTAGATGGTAGCACAGTTTCCATTGTGCTGACCAACAGTACTGGTGGTGGTCCTGATTTGTGATCCGCATATTTGCTTTGGCATAGGTATTATAATGGATACCATTCTTGATGCAACTGTCCCCATTTATCTGGGTTTGGGACCGGTACCCAAGCCCAGATAAATGGCTTGTGCATCCTCAGTGGCTGGGTTGTTAGCACCAAGTAAAATGCTTAAAAGCCATTCTAACCACGAGGACTCTCATTGGACATGTACTGTCTTATTAGCTGAAAACAGATACTAGATTTTGTTTATTGTTGCATTTACTGTTCAGCCATTTCAAAACAGGAGCACTTCCTGTTTATTTTCCTAAAGTAGTTCAGTTATTATTCATTACCAAATGGTCATTTGAGCATCTTCAGAAATCAGGTTGTACATTTCAGAAAGTGATTACCACAGCACTCAAGAGACAAAAGGAAACCGTTGCTCTCAAGTTTTTGCCATTCAGTTGTGGAAAATTGGTGAGACTACCAATTCACAGCACACAGAATCCTTCATCTGACAAAAGAATTGTGCTGAACTCTCAGTCATTGTCCCTTACACTCATGTTAGGTAGCTGGAGGGCACTTCTCAACAGCCCGCTCTCACACACTCACATGCCCCATTTCAAAACACCACATTTGCTGCCATCTTTATTTCCTTCATCCTGCTTGGGGTCCATTCAACAAAAGCAGCTTCAACTGCTGTTCCTTTTCTGAACCATCCGCCACCTGTCATTTTCGCACTAATGCAAAACATTAACAGCCACAGAGTCGGCACAGATACACCACTTCAGAGAAATGCATTACCTGTCACTCTGTTTCTGGATTAGGACTTCCCTGGTGCCAAATGATTTAAGGGGCTTTTGCTCAGTTGTCAGGAGAGACATGATTGTGCCTGTGGCCATAAGGAAACATATGTGCTGGTTTGTGAAGGCGTCAGGCAGGCTGCACCAGATGTGTCGGGTGAATAGTGTGAGGTTTTTTTTTTTCTTTTTTCTCACTTGAGCGTGTGTCAGACATTGTGTACAGCTGCATGGAGAAAGAGTTAAGTCCGTTTCACAGGGAGTGAGGAGGAGGTGAGAACCAGCAGGTCTAATTGAGGTGGCTAATGGGCTGTCGGAAAGCATCTTTCAACTTGGCACAGCAAGTGGAGAAGCTCTGAATTTACTCAAACACATTGAATCTGGGGGGGGGGGGGNGTAAACATTGCTAGATGAATAACGTCACGCTTGAGTCCTTTGCACTCGATTTGGATCATTTCTGGAGCTCTGGCGATTTTTCCACTGGCAAAACATTTTCATTTTAATGAGAGATTTGGTCTTGAAAAAAATGTGACATAATTTAATTGGTTGCTGAGTCATTTTATTCTTCTCATGTTGTTTATTTCAATAAGTTCCTTCAATTCTACAAAACTGCATTGGCAACTATATTAAAAAAGAAAATAATTCTTTCATTGGCAGATTTCTTGCAAATTTTCATAAAAAATACACTTTATGGATGAATGCATGGTTAAATTACTTGTTAAGAGCATTTTTATGTTGTTTTCCCAGACTTAGTTGGCCTTAGCCCCTGTCTTAACCACATCCCTCTTTGTAGAGTCCAAGCCCCATTTCTCTATGCTTGGCTTTAATCCCGATTTAGTCCCGACCTCCCACTGCAACTCCAGCCCAGATCCCTGCTCAGCTCTCAGGTCCAACCAAGAACACGCTTGAAAAACACATTTGCATTTGCAGCAATGTACTGTAGAATCACAGGGATGACAGCTTTAAGCACAGACACATTTGCACTGGATTGGTAAAACTGCAGCTTGCACAAAGGCCACACTGCTGGAACAGTTAGAAAAATATATCTTGCTCAAGGGCATCTCAACAGTATATTTGATAAAAGGAGAGAGAAATAGCACTCCTTGTTCATTTAACCCGATCGGTTTTCTAGCCGTGGGGATACTGCTGGCTTCTTTGAAAGTATAGACTGAGGTTGGGAGCTGTAGAACAGAAGGGATATTTAACATCATTGACACAGTGAAATGTTCCTCGGGGATACACGCTGGAAAAGGTGCAAGGTTGCATCAGAAGAACAGTGTGGTTGGGTTTAGTGAACAATCATCTGTTACAGTGAGGCTTTGCAGCTGTACCTCGTATTTTTTTTAGCAACCATGGCCAGGCCCATTATGGAGGTCCATTGGGGAATGGGCCATGTGCAAATAATGGCTAAATATATAACAGTTGGGCCCCAAAAAGAGAAATGCTTGAGACAGATTGTTATGTGTTGTATGTATAGGGCATCAATATATTTATTGATGCTTTAAGAAGTAATAAAAATCAAACAGGTGGTCACAACACTGTACAAAAATGTGATCCAATACAACGGCTTTGCAATAAATGTCACCTTTGTGAAGTTTATAATGTCAAATTTTTATGAGAAAGATTATTCCGCTCAGCTATAATTTTTGAGTTAGTGATGTAGTATTAGATTAGACAAACTATATTGTAAGATTTTCCAATATTTTCCCATACATATACTGTATATGTACTGGATTTCTAAAAGTGGGAGGGGCAAAATATTAGGTACATTGGTACAATATAATTACTGTGGCAGGCTTTCACCAACTGTTTCATTTTGGCTCATTAAAGCATCTCAATATTCAGTCATAATTTGATATTAATCTGTTTAACAGCACTGAGCTAAACATCCCTAAATGATTGTCTCTTTTAACAGCAAACTAATTTTTCAGCACCTGAAACTGTTGAAATTGTAGGAGATAGTAGTGAGTCTTCACTCTCAACAGTCCCACAACAGTCATGGTCCCCTCAAAATAAGTGCAAAGTCCAGGGAGACCTCGACGCTACACTTTAGTAAATCGTAATAACTTCACAGGTAAGCTATGTTGTTTGGAAACACAATTTACCGCTCACATAGGGAGATGGAAACCTTTTTGAAGAGGAAAAAAGCCTTTTACAGTATGAAAACTATTTTTCCATGAAGTTCATAGAAATCAGTTTTAATTGCCCTTGAAGCTCTCATTTGGATTGTCAACACATTGTTTTACAGGCACCATGCACGGTAGGTGGCTTAAGTGAACAAGGCTTAAACAGTGAAAAGAGTGTAGATAACATTAATCAAGTTCTACTTTCAGCCCTAATCACCCAGTTGCAATTAAAACTCTTAACACTCTGTCTAGACAGTGTTTTAACTCTAAGGTCCAGCTCTAAGATGGAGCTGCTAATGATTTGAGCTCCCAATTCTAAAGAATATGTTAAAGATAACAGTTTTTTCCCTTCATTTTTTTGCTCTACAATCACTTTCAAATGAGAGCCGGGCCTTTGGCAGACTTCTTATGGCTGTGGCTTTGATTCATCCAAAAAGTCTCTTGCAAAATGGATGAATAGTCAGCAAGAGTTCATTCACAGAATCTCAGCAATGAGTGCTGCATTAGAATTATCAACCTTGTGTAGTTTGTTTCAATTTCAGTAATTATTCTGAATTTTTTGAATTTTGAGAGGATCTGTGTTTGTGCAGGCAAAAAATGGTTCATATTCATTTGTTGAGAACACACAGTCAAACTCATCCCATTACAGCCATGATTATTTAACTTTGCCATGTTTCTGTCATCAGCCAGGATGGTATAACTGAGAAAGAAACATCAATAAAAGAATTTCTTGTTTGTCCATTTATAATCAGCATATAGTGAGGCCCACATTTTACTATGACTAATGGCAAATAGTAACCATTTTAACCATTTGCTCCTCAATACTACCACTCTCCTCTTTTTATTCCCACTGTCAAAACCAGTTTAACTCCAGATTACTGTATGTAGTAACAAGCCATACTCATTTTGAAATGGCTCATAAGCTAATTAAAATAATTTTTTTTGGTTATTGTGGTATTATTGTTTTTCCATTTTGCAAAGCCCAAGTTAGAAAAGGATTTCTGTGAGTGAATCATAATTATTTATTAGTTGTCAAACAAATGTCTCCAAGATGTTTATAGACATCATATGATATACATTTTGCAATGCCTCTATGTTTCTAGAACCT
This sequence comes from Lucifuga dentata, assembly GCA_014773175.1. NCBI lineage: Eukaryota > Metazoa > Chordata > Actinopteri > Ophidiiformes > Bythitidae > Lucifuga > Lucifuga dentata. The sequence goes on from VXCM01002401.1 coordinate 71,894, forward strand.
CCTTCTGTTCCGACCAATTGTCTTTTGTGAGCCTCTAAAATTAGTAATTCAGATCACATTGATGCTGTTACTTATTTCTGTCCTGAACTTATGCGTGGCTTTACAGCCCCCTCACCCGCTTCCGACAGGAGTTTACACGGCTGAGTAGGAGTCGTGATTTTCAGCGAAGGCCATCTGCATAGAGGATCTCTCGCTCGTGCAAGCGGCATATGCTTGAGTACGTGCTGTAGGTAACAGGTCTGGTAAACACGCTTGTTCCCTGACTAAATTAACCCACCTTGACAGGATCCCTGTTGTCCTCCATCTCGGTTGATACTATCTGACTGTGAGGGGTTAAATCCAACCCCTCCCCCACTTTCGCAGAACACACATACACACACATGCTGCAGATCAATCAGTAGAGCATGAGTCATTAGTTCCCTTTAGCTCCTTGGCTGGGAGACTCAAGCAGATTGCATATACAAGACTCAGGTCTGGGAATGCCAAGGGACTTACTGCAAACAATAATCAAATATTTTCATTGGACAGCGAGATCCTGAAGTGAATACAACCAACTGCCTTTTCCTTGTCAGCAGCAGTATTTAATGTGCCGATTATTCAAGCTGCTCTTGGCAGGATGGCGTCTGAGCAATATATTACACAGACACATGATGATGTTTGGTACAAAAATCATAGAGAGGAAAATCATAGTTAATCTCCTCATTAAGAATGCAGAAGTCAGCACGCAGGTCTCTTTTTCTCTTTGATACAGAATGGTGGGGAGCATTGGGAGATTACCTCAGCTGGGTTAGGCTGGGTTGGGTCATTTTTGGATAGTAGAAGCAGAGGTGGGTGTGCATTTNGGGGGGGGGGGGGGGGATTTGTAAGTTCATCACATTTTGTCATGATCAGCATGTCATCTTCTCCACTCTACAGTTAGTTTGGAGGTAAGCAGATTATATTGACGTGTAAGTTTTAACATTCAGCACCTTTAATGTGGGGATCTGTGGCTTAGCATTTTTAATGACCATAGGGGATTTACTGAAGACTGCAGTAGAAGTATGGGAAAGATAGAGATAGAGTGGTGGATGAGCATTTTGAGGGTTGCAATGTCCCCCGGCAATAGTACATAACCAACAAGGGAAGATAAAGCCCAATAATTTCTCTTTAAAATGTTGTAGATGTTTCCTTTTTGCAGAAGGCCACATCTGCTTGGGTTAACATAAGGAACGCTGCCCTTGTTTTCCAGGGCAGAGCTGCTTTCATGTCAACTACTAGCAGGTCGGTGGGGGATTTGGCCCGTTCTGCTTAATCGCTGCCTGAAATTACACACTACTTGGAGCGGACATGCACATATACGCTGACACATTTATGGTTCTCTTGCAGAAATGTGCAGATTACTCTAGAGATTTGATCCATAAGCCACAGTGTCCACTAAGGAGCTGAATATTATTCTGGCTGAGAGCAGAGGTGGCAGCCTGGTTGTGCTCTGTGGATGAATACCATACTGCCATGGAGTCCATCTGTGATTGCTTCCTGGGACAGCTAAGAAACCAGGCATTTGGACACCAAAGCAGTCAATCAGCTATCAAACCACTGAAAGTATCAAATATAGGTGAACTACTACACTTGTCATCTGTCTGACCAAGACAGACTCAGAAAGATGAAATAACCTTCCAGAAAGTGACAGATGACATCAGATATTCTACTTCAGGAACATATGTGCAAGGATTACACAATTTCGCATGAGTTTTGAACACTAGGGTCCTCAAAATCTTTGCTAAGAGCAAATACAGTGCTGTGAAAAAGTATTTGCCCCCTTACAGATTTCTTCTGTTTTTGCTTTTTTGTCACACTTACATGTTTCAGATCATCAAACAAATTTTAATATCAGACAAAGATAACCTGAGTAAATACAAAATGCAGTTTTTAAATGATGATTTCATTTATTAAGGGAAAAAAGCTATCCAAACCAACCTGGCCCTATGTGAAAAAGTAATTGCCCCCCCTTGTTAAATGATGAATTAACTGTGATTAACCACATTTTTTGGAAAGCTGAGTTCAATTTCACTAGCCACGCCCAGGCCTGATTACTGCCAGACCTGTAGAATCAAGAAATCACTTAAATAGAACCTGTCTGACAACATGAAGTAGGCTAAAAGATCTCAAAAAGCAACACGTCATGCCCCGATCTGAAGAAATTCAAGAACAGATGAGAAACGAAGTCATTGACATCTATCAGTCTGGAAAGGGTTACAAAGCCATTTCTAAGGCTTTGGGACTCCAGCGAACCACAGTGAGAGCCATTATCCACAAATGGAGAAAACATGGAACAGTGGTGAACCTTCCCAGGAGTGGCCGGCCTACCAAAATTACTCCAAGAGCGCATCGACGACTCATCCAGGAGGTCACAAAAGAACCCAGAACAACATCTAAAGCACTGCAGGCCTCACTTGCCTCAGTTAAGGTCAGTGTTCATGATTCAACAATAAGAAAGAGACTGGGCAAAAATGGCATCCATGGGAGAGTTCCAAGGCGAAAACCACTGCTGACCAAGAAGAACACAAAGGCCCGTCTCACATTTGCCAAAAAACATCTTGATGATCCCCAAGACTTTTGGGAAAATATTCTGTGGACTGACGAGACAAAAGTGGAACTTTTTGGAAGGTGTGCGTCCCGTTACATCTGGCGTAAAACTAACACAGCATTTCAGAAAAAGAACATCATACCGACAGTCAAACATGGTGGTGGTAGTGTGATGGTCTGGGGCTGCTTTGCTGCTTCAGGACCTGGACGACTTGCCGTAATTGATGGAACCATGAATTCTGCTCTCTACCAGAAAATCCTGAAGGAGAATGTCCGGCCATCAGTTCGTGACCTTAAGCTCAAGCGCACTTGGGTTATGCAGCAGGACAATGATCCGAAGCACACCAGCAAGTCCACCTCTGAATGGCTCAAAAAAAAACTAAATGAAGGTTTTGGAGTGGCCTAGTCAAAGTCCGGACTGAAATCCGATTGAGATGCTGTGGCATGACCTTAAACAGGCCGTTCATGCTTGCAAACTCTCCAATGTGGCTGAATTAAAACAATTCTACAAAGAAGAGTGGGCCAAAATTACTCCACAGCGATGTGAAAGACTCATTGCCAGTTATCGCAAACGCTTGATTGCAGTTGTTGCCACCAAGGGTGGCACAACCAGTTATTAGGTTTAGGGGGCAATTACTTTTTCACATAGGGCCAGGTTGGTTTGGATAGCTTTTTTCCCTTAATAAATGAAATCATCATTTAAAAACTGCATTTTGTATTTACTCAGGTTATCTTTGTCTGATATTAAAATTTGTTTGATGATCTGAAACATGTAAGTGTGACAAAAAAGCAAAAACAGAAGAAATCTGTAAGGGGGCAAATACTTTTTCACAGCACTGTAGGTCAATACATGTAATTCTGTTCAATCTGATGTTACGGCTACCAATGTAATCAAGCATGTTGAATTTACAAAAATCACTTATTCTCTTTAAGTACAAAATGCTATCCATTTAAACCCTGAAGCCAACCTTGCTCTTATAGAATAGTTCTCATTCCCCCTGGCTTCACAGCTATAAATACAACTCTCTCTCCATCCATTTCTCGCTCCCACTCTCTGTTGCTCTTCATAAACCCAAGGTCCTTCATTTCATTTTATGCCTCCATTGTGAAATAAACACAGCCACTAAAAGAGTCTGGAAGAAAGTGGAGCCCCGACCCCACTTAAGCGTGATTGTTTAATAGATGTATAAAACAGATTTCCACTGAGGAAAACAAATAGGTTGATACCAATAAATTGATACCAATAAAATAAAGGCAGGTTTCTCTTGGAAAATAGATTTTTTTTTTAACCTCAATGACACTCACCTGGTTAAAGGTAAATAAATAAATAAATAGGTTGTAACATCTAAATTTATAAATGAAAGTAAATGTGTGTACCGCGTAATACAAGTACTGCAGCACAGAAACTGGTTTCCAGTGTGTTTCTGGCTAATAATACACAGGTTTACTGCCATGCAATTGGCAGTAATTGGCCTTTTCTAGTAGCGATTGTGATTATAGGGTGATCCTGTTGTTAACTAAACTCATCAATTTTTGAATTTTACAGGCATAAACTTTCACGAGGATTGACAACCACATGTAGCTACAATGTGCAACGTTTTTAATCTTTGAAACACAGAAGGTGGAGAGACCTCTGGTTTTATTCAACACGTAACACAAAAGGCGTATGCCAAGATTTACTTGAATTAGCTAAGCATATGCATATACATAATGGATGTCACATGTATCGTGTGCACATTGGAAATGTTGGATGTGCACATCATCAAGAACTAACCGTAGCATTCGCAACATGCATTACCTACAAAAGTTGTAGTGGCAGTAATGTCAGCTTTTGCCACATCCTCAGTGCAACAAAAATGACAACCAGAAAAAGGACTGAAAGTTTGGAGGAGAACCTAATTGCGATTGGCAGGATTCATTTAATCTTAATATATTTTCTCTGTTGTTGACATCACTATTTATTTCACCATTGTAACATAACTCCAGTGTTGATTTTCTCGATTGTTGCCACCTTTGTTCACACTGTTGGGAGTTATTTTTAAGGTCTTCCAATGGCAACCAGAGATGATTAACCCTCACATCACCCCCGCCTAGTGGATGTAGTATTTAACCTTCCTGATTAACACAGTAGCAAATACACAAGCAAGTATGTGAACAACACAGCAACTGTGTGCAAGCATATTTGTAGTTAAAATCAAGTATAATCCTGGACATATTGTGAATCAGGAAAATATTGCAGTCTCCATTCCTATTTTGGAATTTTTTTTGTGTATTTTCTGATGATATTCAGGGATTTATCAGCCTGGGGATATCAATTCTTTCAGCTAAATGCAGTTCAACAGAGTAAATCTTTTCTGGCAGCACAATGATGGCATGCTTCAGTAAATAAATATCTCCTGGCTATGCTGAGAGGTGAAGCAGAAACTAATATTTAAAAAATGAAAAAGAAAAAAAAAATCCACAAATGTTCTGGCCTTTGAATGCTCATTTGCTGTTGATCTCTTTTCAGGAAACAATCCTTTCCCATAAAATTGCAATGAAGCTGAATAATATAATAATGGCCTATAATTAAATGTAATTATGCACCTTGTACCGTTAAATGTTACAGTATTGTTAGCTCTAGAATAATGCAACCTTACAGTATTATGTATACTGTACACTGTCCATATATCCACTTGTCTTTATCCATGTGTGCATATAAAAACTTTTTGTGAGCTGTCATCGCATCGGCTCCTGCACATTTTCTGCTCTTAATAATTAAATTGATTCTGGTTTTTAGTCTGAAGGTTTGTGGTCGTAACAGATCTTCACTCATCAAACCCAGCAGGTGGGCTTGGAGCACAGATTTTGAGTGCTTTTTTTGAGTAATACCATCACTACTCACTTTGATGAAGCTTGATCTTCTGGTGTCAAGGTTTCTAAAAAGCACACAGGGTAAAGCTGTGGCAGCTGTATCAGGTGTATTGCTTCATGAAACAGGAGCTAAAAATAGCTTCGATGATCCACCCAAAACCAGTGAAACAACAGTGTTTAGTTTATCTGTCTCCCTTTGTTCTCGCTTTCCCTGTTTAGAAACACAAGAAAGGTAGCAGCCATTAGGAGAATACTGATACTGATGTCTTTGCATGCTGAGATTAGCCAGCCATGTTGTCTGTAAAGATGCAAAGTGTACTATGCAAGGTTGTGGTTAATGAAATTAGATATTTCCCTTCTTGAAAAAGGCAGTATGTGAACCAGATTGTTTTTAGCCATGCTATAAGTAAGAACTGAGAGAATAGAGCTTGTCAGAACATCTGATAGGCTTGGACTCAGTTCCTCTGGCTTTTATTAAAAATATGCATAGTCACATGGCACCTATCCAGACTTTTCTAAAACATCTGACCTGCATGCTGTTCTATGCATTTAGTCTAATATTGACTTCATCTAAAATGAACATTAGTTGAGTACCTTGGTGTTTCTGAATGATCTCTCCCCTTTTTACACGTTGCTCAGTGTAATAGCCAGTATCCACGGAATGAAAGCATTTAACTCCAATCAATGGGATTTATGATTCTCTTTAAAGGCAAAGGTGTCTTTTCTCTTTTGAAAGTGCTGTTTTGGCTGTCTTCCAGCTTAGATCGGACCAGAAGCTATGGATGATGAATTGTTATTATCTTGGCTAGCTGTTTAGGATTTGCACCTCTATCCAAGTCTAAAGGGCAGCAACATCTTCCTGGATTAAGCAACAGTGAAAGGGATTTAAGCACAGTTTTACCTGCTGAAGATGTTATCGTCTACAAGGATGAAACCTGACAAATATAAACCAAACAAATGCCCCTGCAACGATGGATTTATTGGGAGGCTTACATCACAACAATCTATCCTCTCCTCTAACTCTCCTTTTTTCTTGAATGCTGGAAAAGCATTGGTGTTCATAAAGTCTTTAGGCTGCGTTGGATTTTTTTTCTGGTTAGCTCACACAAGCAGAATAAATTGGGAGTGAATGTTAAGAAGCGATCCTGTCTTTGTGAATAACAGTTTTCTCTCTGGTCATCTCATGTGGCCTTGGGGAAGGACTGATACTGTCAAGGAGGTGTTTATTTTATCAACTACAGGTCCAGGTTTTAGACAGTAGCTACTGACAGTGACATTTTCAGTGACATTTTGTGGTTCTCCTTTATCAACGAGTGATACTTTCTGTCCTTTAGACTAAGCTTCTAGTTCTGTGTACTCTGTGTACAGATGGAGAGTACGTGCTGTTGGAGTAATCAAAAGAACATGAAAGGCAGAATGATAAGTAAACCAGAGGGTATAACCCAATAAAGCAGCTTAGGGATGCAAAACAGATTGAATCCCAGGGTTTATTCATAGTTTTCAGTTTTTAATTTTATGTTTAAGCTCCATGAAGCCAGACAGATGTAGTGTACAGGTAATACACACAGGTTTGTATCCTGACCTTTGACCCTGCCTCAGCTGACTGCTGTGTTATTGTTATGTCCAGTGGTAATGAGTGGTGGAAGGGGGTTAAGACTATTGGATAACCCACAGAGCTGCTGGAGGTGGGAAGCAATAATCACCTCCTCATCACTCTGAGCTCAATGCCACACAGTGTCCTGGAACTGTGTTGTGCAGTGTTCCTCAGAAATGAATGGAGCAGGGATTTTGTCCAAGCTGAGATATGGGAATATCAGATTTCATTATTTGATAAGAAAAGGTTGGATTTTTCTAACAAATATGTATTTTTTTGTGCGCAGGAAGTAAACTGGAATGGAATACTTAGAGTCTACACCACGGTAATTGAACTGAGCAACTGGCAATATGGTCAATCTCATCCTATCACAGTATTTTCCTTTTGACTCGCTGTCGTTGAAAATGGCATTTTCTCATCTAGTTTGTATTACAGCACCAGTAAAGATGATTCAGCAACAATTCTTGCTCGCCTTCTTATATGACCCACTATTGTTCCTTTTCTGTTGCACTGATATCATTTTTTAATGCACTGAAACCAGAGCCCAACAGATATCGACAAGTTATTATTATTATTATTGACCAATATTTGCTTAGTAGAACTGTACGTACACTACAGGCCAGACGTTTGAGGCCACCCCCAGATTTATCATGACCAGACTGCAGCAAGTTAATCCTAAAATGATGTGGGAGAAGGCAGACAGCAGCGACTGAATACAATTTTAAAACACATAAGGAAGGGAGTTTGGAGTTGGAACACAACTGGAGTACCAGTGCACTAATACAGACTGGGCATGCCTTCATTAAAAATAATNAGTTGGAACACAACTGGAGTACCAGTGCACTAATACAGACTGGGCATGCCTTCATTAAAAATAATTGCTTAAGCCATAGTGGCTACATAATGTGCACTTGTTGACAAATTCTTCTTGAAAAATAATTATATTTGTTTAAATTGTTTTTTTCATTTCCTGTGCAATAAGTTGTAAAACAGTGTATTGATGATGTTTTTTTAAAAATCTAGGGGTGGCCTCAAACTTCTAGCCTGTAGATCACTGTCACTATATTTGCAAGCAGATACAACACAAACATAAACTGCACAACATAAATGTTTTGGATGTTTAACTCTCATTTTCTTAAATCATGTTTATTTTTTTCTCTATTACTGTTTGTATTATTAGCTGTCCCACTAATCACATTTTAGGGATCTTGCCAAACTCCTTAGGGATCCTTGCCAGCTTATGAGTTTTAACAAAAAAGTGAATAGTGGCTGATATATCATTATCATTTTGTATGGGCCTCAAAAACCTAGTATTGGTCTCTTCTAATTAATCCTCTCACTCACTGAAAAGATTAAAAACCTCTCAGCATTCAGTTTTCCTTCTCTTATTCTTTTTGCAAAGCACATACACATCTGTTCTATTTTTGTCCTTACAGCGATTGCTGGACTACACAGATAAAAAGACATTAATGAATTGTTGCAGGCTGCTTTTGAAATGACAGGAAGTGGCTCAATTGATGCTGAATTATGTTGGTGTTGCATTGATGTGTTTTGTTCAAGAGCCTTTATTTTGTGCTCTGTGAAGAGCTCTGCTCCACTGCTCAAGAATCTGCTATTGTTATTGATAGGAATGCTCATTCTGAAAGTTTATCGTGGTGACTTTTGAAAAAAAAAAAAAAAATCTCAATGGGTGTTTACGATGATTGTGGGTTGTAGAAGTCAAACTATAATTTTAGATAATATGAGAAGTAAAATACTACTTGTTAAGAGTGTTTCTTGGTTTTGTTGGTGAATGTCAGCCTTGAGTTTGAAAAGGGAGTGGGGTCCAGGTTGCTGTCTATAGACTGCGCTTGGGAGCTCATTTGCCTAATCTTGGGAACTAGAGTGGAAGCTGTGTATAATGAGGACTAAGGCTTGTCTGGGACAGAGATGTGGGGTCGTGGCTGGGGGGAGCAAACTCTGAAAGACATGAAGGTATTAATCGGACAAAGAGGCAGCTGAAAAGTTTGAGCAGAGGGAGAACGCCTGTGGAATGGTCAAGCATTTTTGCATTTTTGACTGCGCTTGTGCAAGTGCAAATCTGAAGACAGTGAACAGGGAGAAAGAAAGGACAGAATGTGGGGATGCTTTCAAGTTTTCAGGAGGCTCCTCTTGAAAACATTCACCCACATTAGAACAGCAGGGGGGCAGCCTGTCATGCTGCCAGACTGAGCCATGTGCAGATTTTCATTGGGGTGAATCCCTCAGAGCATATTTCTGCTTCACTGAACCCCAAAACAGAAGAAACTGTTACAACTCTAACAGTTATAGAGGGCCTGCTAACAAACGCTCCTGCCCTGTTACAAACATTTGTGAAGTAAAAATATAATTGGGCTGTTATATGAATCATAATAAAATGCAAAAAGTTTGATTTCTCAAAATGCTTGCCATACATTTTGTAATATAATCAAATCATAATGAAGTACAGTATATTTTAGATGATCGGTTTATCATGCCTTCTAAAATGTTGTCAAACTATAAGACATAAGATATTTAGCCATATTTTAGTTTAGTTTGGTAAAATGAACCTAACAGATATAAGACTTTCATTATGCTGCTTATAGTGAATAGAACAGGAATTTATTTGAAATGTTTTTGTTGTTGGCATTGACTTTTGAATTAACTTAAATAATGAATGCAAATATTAAGTTGTATGTTACTTCTAGGCTACTGGAAGTAACTGAAAATGAATAATACTGAAAATACTGAACAATGTATTATGTTGAATAATGTAATATTTTTGTCACAGTATTCATTTAACATATTTCTTTAGAAAGACTAGCTGTGTAATAAGAGTCTCAACATTAGATTTCTTCTTTTGGGTGGAGATTCAATAACATTGTTGTTCAAGTGTCACAAACTACAGGTTATCACCATAATACAGAAGCCATTTTGTCTCAGTAATTCATGCATTGGGCTATTTGCCCATGTGTGCATCTGTTCGTGTGTAATTATGACACCATTTCCCATTTGAAGCATCTCAAGGGCCATAATAGCTTCCGCAAAGACACACACAAACACAGAAGTGCACATCAACGCGTGTATTGACACAAGCCCACACTATCTACACCGAGACCACTGTCAACCTAATTTTGTGATGATACGGGCATTATCCAGTGTAATCTAGCAGTAAATTAATTACAACCCACAATCCCTCATTCCCCTCTGCACTCCCCCAGGAGCTGACCACTGTTTCAGCTCATCTGTATGTCAATGAGAACCACAAACACTGGAAACAGCTACATCTTTAGACTTCTTTCCTTTAAGGACCATACCAGTGGTTTTGAATGTTTGAGCAAAATATATACAACCCGCATACAAATTATGTTACTGACAACCATTTCCCAAAATATATTGCTGGAGTGATAAATATTAGAATTGTTTTTCCCACCTTCCAGACTGCCATTGTGAGTCATTTAGTTTATTCTATTATGCTATTAAAATCAACTTGTAGAGACTTGACCCATGCTTAAGATGAGTAATCTGCCAAAGCGAGTGCCATGTCTATTCCATTTTTTTTCAACTTTATTTAACTAGAGCAAGAAAAATGTATGTATCCGCCAGGAAATATAGTCCCAGAGAAGACAGCTTTTACCAAGAAATTAAAAATTAATGTCCCTTCTACATTCAGACATACATGTTAGCAGGAGATAATTTTTATTTTGAAAGATTAGGTGATTTGGAAAAATAACAGGAAAATCAAAATACAGTTTTATGTTTTTGAAAATGGTTGTAAAATAACATGTATGTGGGTAGTATTTATTGGGCTTGAACACACTGGTATAGTCCTTTAAGTAGTTTTATTGTTTTGCCCCATTTTGTTTGAAAAGGATAAATATTCATTGGTGCGATAGTGTAATAGGAAAGTTTACAAAGAATACAAAATGAAAGAGTGAGGAAAAAAAAAATGCAGCTACTGTAACCTTGGCTTGGAAAAACCTGATCAAATATTCAGTTTGCTTTTGTTTGCATAAAATCTGCCAAAGGTGTGAATTCATTATTGCGTTCTGTCCTGCAGCCAAGGTCAACGAGCATTTCAAAGTAACCTGCAACTTTTTGAAAACCTAATCGCCCTCATAAATAACAATCAATGGCTGGCAAGTTTGACTTTTGTGTAATTAGTCTTAAATGATGCCCTTTGAAAAATGAGCAGACTGTTATTTAAACGTGACATTGGAATCCTTATTACAGCTTAAGGATTAAAATGGTCTTTTAATTGATGTAAATGTAATCAGTTTGTGTATTATCAAAAATTTACCTACTGCCTAATGAGATGCAGCTTTGTCCTTCATGCTTTTTTGGAATTACTGTTGACTTTCATGTCTTTTCATGTACCAAAAGGAGGGGGAAAAAAAGCCTTACACCTTTTTGATTTGCCTCAACACTACTTTAATGCCATCATGCTTGTAGAAGCCTTCAGTTAGCAGTGCTAAAATGAGAATAATCATGCACAGTAATGATTTTCTCACTCAGGTTCAATGCATTGTAATGGTTTTCTACCTACATCTACCAGCCTGACAGAAAACCCTCCTCTTGCCAAGTAATCCAAGATTAAAATATATATATATATACAGCCATTATAGGGGAAGAGGGAGGGAATAGACCAGGCACCGTGAGTGCTGAGTGCACACACACACACACACACACACACAGGACACAAGGTNGTGAGTGCTGAGTGCACACACACACACACACACACACAGGACACAAGGTCAGAGCGCTGGGCTGGCAAAATGTACTCAACGTATGCAGGGACACACACCAGCAGAGGAAAAACACAGAAAAATTAATGCGCGCACACACTCTCATAGAGATAAGCTGTGGCTGCATGTTGTCAGGGGAATTTGACCAGCCATATCATCAAAAAAAAGAAGGCTCCATGAAATTTTAAGCCCCTCAAGAGCTGAGGCTTATGTGTAATTTATTTATTTGCTTCCTTTTCAAGGAAAGCAGTCTAGAAAAAAAAAAAAAAAAAANAAAAAAAAAAAAAAAAATCCTCAAGCTTTATATGTGTAATTTGTGGTATTTATTTGAAGCTTTTTCAAGGAAGGCAGTCTGAAAATAATACTGCTCTAACTCTTCATGAATATAAAGAACTGACACTGCTGCAAAACAAAAATAACACAAGCAGAACTTTTCCTACCTACATGGCAGTATCCCTTTAGAGATCTGCATGCAAGAGTGAGCTGACAGTCTGGTAAAAAAGGATCTCCAGAAATAATTGACACGGCGAGCAGTTCCAGACAGCGAGTGGCTGACAGAAAAAAATAACTTGAAAAGTTTACCCTAGATATCACATTGTTAGTCAGGAACACATCATGAGAGAACACTATGATCTCTGTGCCTTCAGCTTTTTTTTTTCCTTGATGTGAATTTTTGCATGTCGGTAGCTTGAGATGGAAACTTTTTACAAGGAGTTCTCGGAGTGATGAGGTGTTAATTCTCCGAATTCTTCTGAGCAATAATCAACCGTGTTACTTGGTGAAAAAGCCTTTATTCTCTGTTTCACTTCTTCAAACTTCAGAATAAATCAAAGTGAGATAAACAAACCAGAGCTCATCAGAAACTATAAAGCGAGCAGTCTTTTCTGTCAGGCTGGGGGTGTAACGAGATATTTGTATGTCTGTTCTGACTAAGTGGCAAATAGTTGTCCACACATGGCCCTATTTGTTCTACTGAGCCTGTACAGTTCCAGACTCATTTTTACAGATGTGGTTAATTACGTACTGCATTGGACAATTAGTAAATGAGTCTGACAGTAACCTTCATGCATTAATCACAGTAAATTACACAGAGGAAGGCACAGCACAGAGGTTCAATTAACCTTTTACCCCTCGTCTGAATGTGGCGGATAGGGCTTGGTTATTCAGCGAAGGCCCTAACGCTCTCTCAGGTCACTGGGGAGAGAGGCACTCGATTCCACAGCAAACTTGTCAGAAACACACAGTCCCTCCCTCAACCCCCTCCCAGCACTGTCCTCACCAGGCTCGTCCCCACCCTTGGGAATCATTGAGCCGTCTGGAAATCAAGGCGACCTTTGTGTCTTGTGGTTTTCTCACAGCTGCGGTGGCGTTTATTTCCAAAAGAACCGCGCCAGAATCTGCCTATTTATTTTGTTTAATTTAGCTGATGGTTGAAGCTGACCTTGTGATAACCATCAGCACAACCCAACCACTCTCAAGAGAAATCAGGAGTCAAAGTTGGGAGGCTATCTGGACTGCTCTCTGATATCTTTAGCTTGGGGTGATTGACACTATGAAAGACTGGCTCAACCAGCCAAACCAATGACAGCAAAGGTTTCAAATTATTCCATGGCCTTGGAAACATGGCAAAAGCCACAGTATTCATGTGTCATTCAGTAAGCCAATTTTTGACATGGCCTTGCTATCTGAATATCTTTAGTTTGGATCCCTGATGGCTGTGTGGGTTTTAGTAAATCAGTGACATTACTGCTTAATGACTATCACCTCTGTGCCCTAAAGCAAGACATTGAACCCCCAGCTGCTCCAGTGGACCGTCAAAGTGGGTAATATGAAGGCCCCAGTGTACTTCAAAAGAAGTACGATGAAACGAGGAAAGAACATGCTGGTGAACATTTCTTTTTATGGCACTCCATGCCAGCAGGGGCAGAGTTGGCTGTTCCCAGAAGTGGCAGAGAAAGAGGCTTACAGTCGGCTATAATTTATTTAGTGATTAAAAGAAGACAGAGAAGATATTTGCCCCCTAAGTAGGAGCCGGAAAGAAGATAAACAATTTTCTCAATTTTTCAGTTTATTAGGCACAAGTAGAGTTTCGAAGTATTGCTCCAAAGTCAAGCTCTGCCTGCTGACATCTCACCCATGACACAACCAGCTATGCACTATTTGAACCAATTCCGTCCTGGAGGATGTATCAGAGGTAGACAACATAAAAGACAAACTTCGACCAGAGCTTGCATCACCAGGTCTTGAGCCTTGCAAGACATCTTTTTGCCCTGAAACACAACAACACCCAAGGGTGTAGGTTTGGTTTCAACATTGGTTGGGACATTTTCTTCAGATGATCAACATACAGAGTTGCACTACACTTGCTGTGTCTTATGCTTTTCTATGTCATGCACACATACAAAGAACTTGATTGTGTAAAATATTTGTTTTGTTCGTTTATGTATTTATTCATTATTTATGCATTTATTATTTATGTAAACAAAACTTGTATGGCTTTTTTCTTAGTCTTCCTATCACACCCCCTAATGGCCCAGACACTGGCATCCACAATCTGTTTTTATGTGAGATGATGTGATTAATAAACAAAATTATTTAAAACAGTAGCCATTAAAAATAAAATAAAATAAAATAAATAAATAAATAATGATAATTTTGAATGTTTCGTTTCATCACAAAAAAAAATAATTTGCTAGCGTGACAACAATATAACAGCCAACAAAACAACAAAAACCTGGATATATGCCAATAATGCTTTTAACAGGCTGCTGACTGGTGGCATCAAACCATGACATTCAGCTGACCAAAACAATGCTAAAATATGGAATAAATTTGCATTCTTACCTATATAATTTCCTAAAAAAAGATTCCATGATAAGTTTTCATGTCCATTATTCCATTTTAGACAAAAATCTCCTGCATCCGTCTACTAGTCTTTAAGTGACAAGATCATTTGAGGTCATTACAAATATTGGTAAGGGCAATTCAGTTGTGGTTCAGTATTGGTAGGGAAACATCCCTACCGTCCCTACCTAAATCTGTACCCCTAACTAACAGCGACTGCTCTCCCAGCTGATGGCTTTTTAAACTCAGAATGTGCTCCCAGTCAGTTTACTTGGTTAACATTTAGCTTTAATAATCCACATCACAGTGGTTTAATGCTGCCCTGGGTACTGTGCTGTATATCTTAATATGCTGTCCTCTTGCTTTCTCGCACTTTGGAAAGAATGCGCCTGCCTGGGCGATGGACCAAAGATGTAACAGGAGGATATCAAGACTTAACACAGAGTCTTCCTACAGTCCCACTTCATGTTTTTCCATGTATTATCTGTAGTCATTTGTGGATTTACAACCTAACCCTTAGAAAATTGAGAACTGAGTTGAGTAAGAGGAAGAGAGAGAGAGAGAGAGATTCTTTTTTCAGACAGACAAATGAGGAGCCAGAGACAGAGGAAGCATACAGATAGATAAATGAGAAGACATACTCTTTATTACTGTTGAGTCAGTTCCCAGAGATGAGCTGGCACAGTGCTGCCTCTATTCTGCCTCATCCAGTCCAGTTTGTGCCTCTGTGTTGATGCTGATGTTTCAGGATTGATTTGCCTTTATTCAGCAGCGAGGCACCCCAGACAAACAATGAAACAAGCATGCGGCCCTAACACGCTGCCCTCTTGTTTCCGATTGCCCAGTGCCCCTGTGAGAACCAGTGATCACATGACCTGGCCAGTCATGGATCGGGGAGGGGGGAGACTCATGCACACACACACACACACGCACACCCTACCCCCCATCCTTGCTTCCTTGGGCCCACTGTTCTCTCTCTCACACACATGCTAAACCACTCTCTGCGCTAATGCCTCACTATTGTGCCAACACACAAGCAAGTCTAAACAGGCACACACACACACACACACACACACACACACACACATTAACTTGTACTCGTATACACACGCTTACCAATGCATTCAGCCATACACTCCCCCCCCCCATAAGTCTTAATGCGCACATACACGCATGACCACCCACATGCACAACAGGCAATAAAACACAACCTCAACAGCACAAATGCCTAAAAGAACACGACCCTCTGTCATTTATACAGGGACCTTTTCCTCTGGGGTAGGAACACTATTCAAGGTCTAAACATGATTTTAGCCTTTAAGCCTCCGTCCAGAACATTAAAGGCTCACACAGAGACACATGAAGTGTTATTTCCTGTCATTTATCCTCTTCTTGCCATTCTTTCCACCACACCACAAAAAAAACAAAAAAAAACAAAACAAAACAAAAAAAAACAACAACAGTTTTAACAAGGAAATAAATTAAGTAAATTAGTCTGAATATGAATAATAAGTGCTTTTACAAGTCAAAAAATATTTCAATAGAATGGCGGAATTTCCCATTTTTGGCAAAATATTTCACTTCATTCAAGATAATTCTTAATATAAACTAAAACCTCATAACATGTTGATTCGAAACACTTATTCGATCTGTTTTCCCCATTCAACAAGAGAAGTTAAAACTATCGAAGGCTGGAGGTACAAGGTATCAAACCCTTGTCACTGTTCTTTGAAGAAGAATTTTTGTTTTTTATTTATCCTTTTTAGTTAGAAAAATGCTTACTACTGAATGATGTTCAAGTTGCATGAAGCACCTTCATATATTTGAACTTAAAACACTTAAATGAACAGCTATAATGTATCAAAGTAAAATATAGCTATTGTATTGCATCTCAGTTTGTGGACAAGACAGATAAGATGGGTGTTAAGAAAATGTAACCGCCCAGCTTTAAAATGGCCATTTTTTTTTTTTTTTTTTNCCCCTCCCCAATTACTCTTGTTGCTGTTCAGCTGGAATTCCTCGCGGATCACTGCCCTCGCCCTCTTTATTCCCATTCTGTGGCCCCTCCGACACCTGGCCGTTGCCCCCTCACTCTTCTCTGCCCTCTCCCTGCTCTCCCCTCTAGCCCCTCATTAATCGGACCTGATATTGATGGGAGATGAATGCTGGCAAACGACTGCTTGTGAAGCTCCCTCATACACCCTCCCCGAGCACTGAATGCATCCACATGCAGGCCTGATTTGCATGCCAATCAGCACATTGGCCCAAGTCGTTCCCAGGCTAGTTACCCACTCACCACGCGTGTGAATCAGCCCCTCTGTGTCTGTTGGCACATTCCTTGGTATTTTCTGTCTTTGTCTCTGCATCTATCTACCTATCCATCTAGCTATCTTTCGCCCCCTCCCACACCCCCTCCTCTCATTTTGTTCTTCTTGGTCCCCACATCTGCACTCTTTATTCTGGTTTCCAGGACTCTCCTGGCAACATTACTATTTAGATGTTCTCTTTTGTGCCAGTCTTCAGTGTTACTCTTTGCCACCTGTTGATGCTTTTCTATCAGGAGGCTTTGAAAGCTCCCCTTTAAAGGTTTCCAAAGTGAAAAAAAAAAAAAAAAANAAAAAAAAAAAAAAAAGTAGATGGAGGCATTGACAGCCTCTAACACAGGGATGGGTAACTTTGATGAGGATGGGGCCAATAAAATTTAATTCTCACGATCAGAGTACCACACCTCAAATAAAACAAAAATTACTGTGAATGCAGTAATTAGTTATTATTTGTTAATATTTAAAAGTTTCATAAAACATAAAAATGATTGTCTTTTTTTTGTTTTGTTAATTGAATAACACATTTTCAAATCTGTTTTTTCATCCCTAAATGCTTTTGACACTTCCACTGCACACCGCTCTACTAACTTGCCTTCTGACAGGAGCTTTTTAGCTTTTGCTAGCTCCAGTGAAATAGTAAGATGCCTTAACAGATTACTCCTGTGGAGTAGCGGTTTTTACAAAAAAAAAAAAAAAAAAAAAAAAACTCTGCTGATGCTGTGTTTTTCCCTTCAGATCAGCCACAATAACAGCTCTAGCAACTCCGGTGTACCTGTCATATTTGTCTTTATGCATAGTGTTGTAGTGGCGAATCAAGTTGAAGTCCTTCATTGTTGACATTGTTTCCAGACACACCAAACACATTGGCTTGCCTTTAAATTCTGTAAAAAGGTAAATTTTTCCCATCCTGACTGGAATAAACGGTTTTCTAAGTTAACTTTTCTTTTCTTGACACTCATCTTTACTCTTTTACGTGACTTAGCAACAACATATACAACAACGGCCGGCACAGCTAACGGGAACATGTCTCATAAGGCAGCTTCAGTAATGATGAGCGCCCTCTGTTGATGGATAGTAGCAAATACAGCAGTGAGTGACTGCCCTCTGCTGATGAGCATTGGTAATGACAAAGGAAAACAATTTTATAATTTTAAATTGAGAAGTCATCCAAGGGCCTGATAGGTTAAAGGTGCAGGCTGTATCTGGCCCCTGGGCCGCCAGTTGCCCACGCCTGCTCCAATATCTATGATCTTTAATTTTAAAAGGCCTTGGGAACAGATGCTCATGTTTGACCCTGAAACATTAGCAGAATTTTACTTTGTGGACATTCCCTCTCAATTTTCAAGTTTATGGCAAAAGATGGTCTTTATGAGTATGAGAGTTTTCAGGTTCAAATATCAGATGAGCTCCCATTCATCGCGAGCTGGCTCATGGTTCTGACAAGGAGTGAGTTCACAAATTACTTATTAGTTTACATATTCACTTTATATTACTAAAAATGCAAAAAAGTACTATTCTAAGCAAAACAGAATATCAAAAAGAAACAAAGATAACCAAACCAAACTGCTGTTTTCCAGGAGAGAGAGAGAGAGAGAGACTGATTGTGTGACGCGCCTGGTTATTAAACCTATTAAGTCAGTCGGATCAGGTGCATATCTTTCCTTCTGATGACCTGACTCCACCCTACAGACTTCTGCCTGGGAGACACTACAGGAATCCAGGGAGTCTGCAGATAAGGTCATCATAGCTGAATGTGTAGTTACATCCTAAAAATATCTGTATTTTTGAGTTTTAGCCAGAGTGTTATGGAATAACTTAATTTATTAAATAGATTAAGTGAGGCGCTTTCAGAAACAGGTTTCCCCCCCCCCCTCCTCACAAACAAGAGCAAAACATGATCTCCAGATTAGGTTTAATTACTTTCCTGTTCTCTGGATAAGAATAAATCCAGTATTGAGGAATCATTTCTTTTGAACGCCAGAATGAAATTTGATTTTAGGTTTTACATTAGACAGAGCCAAAACTAAACCAGGTGTAACAACCTTGGATTTAGCTCTTGCTGTTGACTGTAATGCAATCCAGATGGCATTATTATTCACGGTGCTGCAGAGCTCAAATACCTGGACAGACAACAATGGAGCTCAACAAGTTTATCTCCTCTCTGATTATTGTGCTCATTTGTGATTCTCCCCTTGTCCCTGCTGCATGATGTTATGTTGATTTTGGGGAATAGACTCATCCCTTACTATTGTGACTTGCTGCACATCACACCTCAGCACCCTGCTGACCAGTTACCATAGCAACAAGCAATTTGCTCTGGTATGGTGACCAGGCTTTTGTGGTCTCAGTCCCGACTTTGAGACAAACCAGGCACATCACTCAAACAGACAAATATTCTCTGCTTCCTCCCTCTCCTGGCTGGCACTCTGCCTTTATTGCTCTCTACTTGCACTGTTTAGACGTCTTTGTCCTGTGCTCATCTGTCAGAGGTGACCCTGGGTGCTGAAAAATGCCTTTTGTCTTTTCCCTGCTGGAATGAAACCATAAAGTCTGTCACAGACAGATTTGCTGTCCCTTTTACAACTGCTTGCTCAAAACCAATCTGTCTTTGATCTGTCATGAGCAAACACAGTGATAGGAGTTAAACCCAAGGTAGGACTGATGCTGGAAACACTTATGCATTGTAGCTGTTCAGGAGATAAGGGAAATGGGGTGCTCTGTCAGGCTAAGTGATGGTAATGGCTACAAAACAAACAGATGGAGAGCTGCTGCTTTAAAGCAGAGAACCACTTTGCATTCTACAGAGAACAACAAGAACCGCAAAGCATCTCTGGACTTAACTTGAGCCAGACACTGTTTATCTTGCAGGTCGCAATGCAAACATTTATCTGAGTTTAGAGGCCAATGGCTAAGTCTGGCCTACACCTCCCAATCTGAGCGTAATGCCACATGACAGGGGGAATAAGGTAACTCATGGTGCCTTTACAGCATCTTGTGTGAGGGTAGACACTTATTTGCTAGAAATGTGTGTGTGTGTGTGTATATCTTGAGAGAGAGGGGGAGAGAGAGAAAGAGATAGAGAGCATATACTGGCTTAAATTCTTTCTCCATGGGGCTGTTTGAGAGTTTTATCCAGCAAACAACTTTATCCTTGTACCAGCATCCTGTTGGAAGCTTGCCTGGATAAAAATGGGGACCAAATAAACAAGAAACACTCTAAGTAACTTTCCTGTTTTTGCCTTGCACTATCTTGCCTATGGCTGTTTTTTTTTTTTGTTTTTGTTTTTTTTCTTTTTTATACTTGAACTATCCCCTTTGCTGCTGTAACACTGCAATTTCCCCACTGTGGGACGAATAAAGGATTATCTTATCTAAAGTAAAATCTTAAGTAGAGTTTGTGTGTTTCTGTTTGGTGTGTGTAGTAGCTTTGCTACTACACACACAAAGCAAGACTTTTGTTGTTAGTTGAAAATTACTGACATAATTACTGACCTTTGCAGTTATGAAGCCACAATTGGGGTGTAAGGTCAGATTTCAGGGTGAACCGTAGTTGTTATCATTTTCACTCACTTTCGCCCAGATCTCAATCATTGTATCATTGTGTTTCATCCTTCTTGACCTTATGTTTGTACAGAAGAAGATATTTTCAGACTTCACCTGTACCCTTGAGCAAGAAAATGACCCCTCCCCCCCCAACTGCTCTATGATTGTGCACTTTGCACAGCTTATTTTTTTTTCCTCTGAGTAAATTATGTACTTGTATGTGTGTGACAGAAAATATGCAAAGAGATAAATATAGTGCAACTGAGCATCCTAATTAAAAATGTCAGTAGAATGCTACATAATATCCATTAAGGAAAATAAAGTCCTTGAAGTATTAAAATTTATCCATAAATTATAGATGAGTCTGCTTGTAAAGGTGTTATGATTTTGATATACAAGTACTCAAGTTAATGATAAGATACACTTTTATGCTGTTTTAAAATTTATCACTGTGTTTTTGTTTTGTATGCAGTAAATCAGTTTATTGTCACTTTTATTAAAGGTAGTTAGACTTTGTTTTATTACAGAGTACTTTTGGTTTTACAAAATGAATATTTTACAAGCTATAATGTTGATTTTCAAAACAATACATTGTGTACACATATCACAAACCCACAGAACACCCAATAATGAATTAAACAAAACAGACATTAATAATATGCAAAACAAACCACACTCATCCCTTTTACATTTTGGTAACTTTATAACCCTTCACATGTAGGAATATAAACATATATTCACATGTACAAAGCTTAAATAATAATAATAATAATAATAATAATAATAATAATAATAATAATAAAGAAAAAAATCAGTCCACTTTTGTAAAAAATACAANAATAATAATAATAATAATAATAATAATAATAAAGAAAAAAATCAGTCCACTTTTGTAAAAAATACAACTTCAACAAATTGAAACTACATGTTCAATTCTATTACATCAACAAGACCTGTGTGACAGAATATCTGAATCACCATCCAAATGAGCAGACTTCTTTTTTGTTTAATAAATGAGCTACCATGCTAAATGTCATTGAAATCGGCCCACTGGTATTAATTTTATAAGCTAAAAAATTATTCTGGATTCTGGGTCCAGGATACGATCTGCTTCACCTCTAAAACTGAATCACTTCTTCCTCTCCACATTATCTTCTGTCCCCCAAATTTCATCCAAATCCATTTATAACTTTTTGAGACAATTTGCTAACAGTCAGACAAGCAAACACCAGTGATCACATAACCTCCTTGGTGGAGGTAATAAACATTATAATCAGCCCTGGCTAGCCTTGGCTTTTGAGATGAAGAGTACACACTGTACAATCAAACTGTGTGAGGACAGACACAGAGTCATGGAAATGAGTCTGGTGGTTATTTCCTCACATAAACAGAGTCCACAGAAGGGAATGCTGTCCCTCGTCTTCTCTCTCTTTGCATTTCTGTCTTGTTCTCATTCACAGTTGACTACCATGAAACCATTAGCTCTCAGTCTGTGCTCCGCTAGTATCCAATATCTCCTCTGCACTCCCAGTCTATGTTAGTTTTACAAACAGAGGGTCTTAAAGGTGCCTTAATGGGACATAATTTCCATTGTGCTGTGCAGCAGTGATTAAGCGGATGTTGATTGCAGGGGCTTTCGGGGTGTCTGCACTGTAAGTGATATTTGGGTTATTCTGAGGTCTGTTGTTGCTGTGTGTCTGTGTGATGGGATGCAGTAATGGTCCCAGCAGTGCAGCAGGCAGGCACATGGCTGAGGTACTGCCTTCCACTGCCTCCCATTCTTTGCTTTATAGACCTCCGGGGGGGTCGTGACCCACCATAACTCTTCCAAAGCCAGAGGGAGAGAGAGCTCACAGGCCTGGAATCTAAGACAGTGCTTTGCTTCCTATGTGATCCCCCTCCCTCCTCGCTGTTCTGTAAAAATGTGTGGTCTCCATTTGGAAAAGTGGGTTGGAGACGGGTGGCGGTGGTGATGGTTAAATGGTCGCGGCTGTTAGGATGTACACTTGCCTACTCCCTGGATCAGGGAGTATACAGGCTGAGAGCTGAAAGGGAGGCATCTTATAGATGTAATTCAGATTGTCGGTGGGGGTNGGGGGGGGAGCAGGAAAGGTATGAGCTGGATGGGAGGTGGGATGAAGGAGGTGAGAGAAGTGCAGAGAAAAGAAGGAAAGAAGAATGCAGGAGGGAGGCAAAGACGGGAGACAGAGAGGAAGTAAGGGAGGAGAGATAAGTTAGGAGGAGATGAGGCCAGACATTTTGTCTGTAATGTGTGTGGAGAATAAATCATTACTCATATTTTATTATTTCTACATGAGTGCAGGTGTTGTAAAAAACACATAAAGATATCCATTAATACACCCTTACATCTAGCCTCCCACTCTTCAGATAATACTGTATCATCCATATTGGCACTGTTTTATTCCCGATTGTTCAGCCGTACAGAGAATCTTTCCTTTTCCACACCTACCTCATTGCTTTTAATGCCTATACATAATTTAAGCCCTCTTGTCGTAAGTGTTATTCTGCCCCTAACACAAAGCAGCAGAGAAGTGAGAAAATATGTAGGCTAAGTAAACCTCACCATTGATTATCTAGCAGGCAGTCTGGGGTGTGTGTGTGTGTGTGTGTGTCTGTGTGTGTGTGTAGGGGTTGAGCTGTGGNAGGCAGTCTGGGGTGTGTGTGTGTGTGTGTGTGTCTGTGTGTGTGTGTAGGGGTTGAGCTGTGGTATCTGCTCAGACAGAGAAACAGTCTGATCTGATGTCTCTTGGCAGACAGGCGGCATCGACTGGCGATAGATCAACTCTTTGTCTTTGACTTGTGATGCTCTTTCTCTCTCTCTCTCTCTCTCTCTCTCTCAGACACACACACAATGATGGCATTCAAATTCCATAGCATGACAAACAGGCAGGAAATGTTGTACCTGGAAACGCGACAGAAAGCTATTCATTGCCAGCAAGTAGATGTGCCTTATGTTTTCTCTACAAAGAAAGCAAGATGTGGCTGAATGACAAATTTGGATTATGTATGCGTGTTTCTTTCTTAACCCATACTCCATTTATTTATTCAGGCTAAAGTGTGTTTTTGTGGAAGCACTGCCAGAGAAATTAGAATTTATTGGTATGCATTCCAAGGGTGCTGTGCTGTATTTATTGTTTTTGCTCATGATGACAGTCAGGCAGACACATTGTAAATGATGAGCAGTAACTGCAGGTGTGCTTGAACACATTGGAATTCTTAGCAGCAGGCTGCATCAACTTTTGATCTTATCTCAGTAATCATGTGAAGAAGACAAATGATTGCAAGCACCGATGCCATGCTATGTAGAGTTCTCTCATTTTCACATATGAATCAACATTTTTCGTGAATTTGATTTAGATGTAGAGTTTGTGCAGCTTGTGTCAAGGTGATGCAACATGCAGGATTTAAACTTAAATACATGGTTTAAATACAAATCATAGCCACAGAACACATAGAATAACAAAAACATTAGTAAATAAATAAACATTTTCTCATTTTGTCCTCCACTGGCTGAGGTGCTAACAGAACAGATGTATAATTCAAGTTGTTGCAGAGCTTCTCAATGGACTTCTTTTTATTTTAAGTGGATTTTTCATAATTTCACATAAAATACTACATATTACACATTATTATAGATATGCACATGCATATTATTATGATGCAAAATGCATATTTTCGTTTCTGAGATGTAATTGGTTCCAGGTTTGCAAAACATGCTGTCTATGTTGGTCTGCCAGTGCATAGCCATGTATTTATATAACATAAGTATGCTTCAGTGCATGAGAGAGATTGTGTGTGTGTGTGTGTGTGTGTGTGTGTGTGTGTGTGTGTGTGTGTGTGTGTGGCAGTGTTAGTCCTTCCACTTGTGACAGTAAAAATGGCTGAAAATAAAAATGGATTCTTCCTAATAAATAACAAACAACATCTTTAGTTTATGATTATTTGTCAGCATACACCAATTTTTAGTGAAACCTGAGAATTGCTTTAACTAATCAAAATATGGCTTTGCTGTCTTTCCAGATTGCACGGATGTATTTGCTCTAAATTCCATTAGGATGTAGCCTGATTTTTCTGAATACTGATGATTTCCATGACATTTTGTTGCACATACTGTGAGGGATCCTTGTTTGCATCCTTGATTGCTTGTAATCATAATTTGGCCTGAGAGATACAGATACACACACACACACACACACACACACACACACACACACACACACACACACACACACACACAGAGTTCTGCAGTAATGAGAAGCTTCTCGTTTATTTAGATTTGGTGAAACATTTACAGCTCCAGATGAGTCACAGTCATTAAACACAAAGAAGTCTAAGACCTTTTTTATTCTCTCTTGTAATACTTTACCCTCAGACTAAACCTCAGGAAAGAATAAAAGCTGCAGCATGTGATGACATGCAAAACTTCACTGTCAAGCACATGCTGCGGTACTTTCGGTTGTCATTTTCAGCAGCAGGGTGTTAGTAAATCATTGAACAGGCTGAGTACGTTTTACAGAGAGTAGCTGAAATTCAAGCTTCATAGGGCTTAAAAGAGTTAAATCTGCAAAATTTGTTTCATTATAGGTCATGCACTGCTATATTGTTTATTATTTGGCCTTTTCCATACCTATTTACTGGAGCCTTGGTGGAGAAGTGCAGTTTCTATGTTCTTGTTCATTTCCACATTTAGTTTTTGTTGAGTAATTCATATTTCATTGTAATATGCTTTTAACAGTCTTTGAAGTCAGCAGAAATACTCTTGCTGTAGGCGTTTTTTTTTGTTGTTGTTGTTGTTAAGAAAAGTATCTTCACTTTGGCATCTGAACTGCTGGTCTATTATATTTCACCAAGTTTCACCAAATTTGTGAGACAGTGATTTATATTTTTAAACATTCTGTTTATCAGAATTTTGTCTTGCTAACGTTGGTGTTACTCCTCACCAAAACCCAGCATACTGAGTGAGTTCATGTTAACGAGGAATCATGATGGACAGATGAGTTTCTCATGTTCAAGATGGTATATTTATTGTTTGTTTTTCATACACAACATACAGGAGCAGCATATTGTAAAAAACAAAACAAAACAAAACACAAATAATCATTACATCCAGGAAGACATTATCTTCATAGCAGGTGCATTTTGCTGAATTTTGTTCCATAACCTATTTAAAAGTGGGAAAATGAATTAAGTTTCCATTTAGGAAATACTGACCCCTTTATTTACACAATCCTTTATAAGGTTACTAGTTGCTAAACTTTAGTTTAGTCATTGAATTATTAATTGGAAGTACAATTCATTGTTATCAAATTTGTAATAAACATGATATCTGCATCTTGGAAACAGCTTTCTCTCACATTTTCCTCGTGAATATTTTAGGTCAAGCAGACAGCTGCAGGATATATCACAGGGAGCTGTAGTACAATATTTATTTCTGACAGTAGGAAATGTTCCATCTGGATGCTTCTCTGTTAGCAAACAGTATGTTGGTATGGTGATATTCTTACAACATATTGGCCTTCATAAACCATCTCTACAAGCAGACATTATGATAAATTAGGTTATACTCATTAATCACGTCCCATTGACCCATCTTAGCTAAATCACCTTTAGCACTGCAGGAACATTTTTTTTTTCAGGAATTCAGGAGTCTTTTCAGGGAAATCAGCTAACTTTCCTTACTTTGCACCAAGGGACCAGTACCCATTTAGTTTCTGAACCATTTTTAGCTCCCACTCCAGGGTAGGAACTGTTGGACGGACTTCACAAGACTGAACATTGCTCATTGGTCAGAGGCAAGCAGAATACTCATGAAGCTACAAAGCAACATAGAAACCAATCTCCTTGTTTCTCTCCATTGCTTCTGATGTTGTGTGGGTGGTGGTGAAGTTTTCTGTGAGCTTCACGGTACTTGAAGCACAGTGGAAATGTGAGCAAGACGTTGCTGGAGAAGCCATGTTGCTCCCACTCTGATGATTGTTCCCGGTTAGTTTCTAACTTAATTGTGAACTGTAATTCCGAAACGGCTTATTTATAAATGTTCAGCCCTGTTGCGGTTCAAGCATAAGAAGTGACAATGCAAACCACTGTACCACCCATGCAAATTTAAAAAAAAAAAAAAAGCAAATAAAAAGAACTTGAGTTTAGTTATACTTGCTAATTTGGATTTAATTTTATAATTTACCTCAAGGCTTACAGTCAGTACGTTTACATGCTTGTTATATTCCCGTAATTTGTCTGTAGTGCAATGAAGGCAGTAATGCGAGTAAGACGTACACATGGGCAGAATTAATAGGATATGCAGTTTTCCCAATATACATGATGTGTTACGTAATCAGAGTATGCACCAGGGTCTGCCAGTTGAGGAAATGCTAGATGTGGCTTACTCCGATTGTGACGTTTACATGCCTGAATAAATTGCTTTACAATCGCATAATCTACCTCAGTTACTTGGAGTAAGCTTGATCCGATTTATGGCAATTTCAGTCTAATGAAGGTGTATCAAAAAAAAAAATGCATTTATTGTCTTAATTTGAGTATAATGGAAGTTTTAACATGCTTGTGCTGTAAACATAAAGTGAGTTAGTAGGCAGAGATTTGCTTTCTGACAGAAGCCCTGATGGACAGCCCTGTTGGCTGTTGTTATTTAGCCACTGCCCTGTTACATCACCATACAACTCTGCCATAAGGCTGCAGCCATCGCAGGTCAACTGGTCACCCATATCTCCAAACTTCAGATGATAAGGATCCTGGGCCTCTGGAGTTTACAGCTGCTTTTAAAAGGTTCTTTACGGGAATGTAGAATGAGCCATAAACTAGATTTGTTTGTCAGACTTTCATGACTTGTCTTTGCACACAGTGGTTGATGTAGGATAATGTGGTACGATCAGATATCAGATAGAGGATGAATGTTTTTATCAGCCAAACAAGGACATGGCCATCACAATAAAAAGCAGTACTAAGAGCACACACATAAAATGCCAACACACGTTTTCTTTTTTTTCGAGACTGCACCTATCAGTATGTTTTGTTGTATCAATCCTCCTTCACATCTTTCAGTTGGCATCACCCACTTCCTTTTGGAACCTTCGATTTTTCAAAGCTGCAAGGCATCAAAATCGTTGGCATGGGGGTAGCTGATCCCTCGACTACCAGCGAGATGATCTCATGTAGGACAAATTATGATGGGAAATAAGTCCCTTTGCTCCCATGCTTCCAGTTTTTCTAAGCTGCAGGGAACATCTTGTCTTCTGGACAAGCATATCAATGTTGGCACTAGTCCTATAGGGCCTGTAGCAGTGGTATTACCTGCACAGCCTAATCGAGAACCAACGAGAAAAATGAGTGATTCTAAAGGAAGGGCAGCGATAGAGAGAGAGAGAGAAGGAACAAAATCCCACGTGTATAGTCAGGGACCACACATGCATGAAATAAGTGATTCCTTCATCTTCTTGGATGAGTTGTGCACAATTTTTAATCATCCACTTATAACTAATGGCTTGTAGGCAAGACATGGGAGGAGTTCCATCATTATTTCCATCAAGTCAATTAGTATGGGTGTTTGACAAGCTGTCACATTGTTGAAAAGTGATTTGTTCATCCGTGCCTAACTTTGCTGCAGGTATCCTCTACAATAGCAGATGAACATCACAATGCTGACAGTTAAAGTGATCGGATGGATCAAAGTATGCCACTTGCACGGCCTCTTTTTCATTCATGCATAGTCTCTTCAGCTGCTGCATATTAAACCCACTTTTACAGAATTTTCCACTGACAACTTTAAATTGTCGTAATCTGTTGAACAGGCCTCACTGGGTTCTCAGTGAGTTGAGAAATATGGAAAGCATACATAGAAATCCCCTATGCTTTATTATTAGCCAGGTTTCTTTTATTCCCACTCTGTTTATTGGTTAGATTGATGTTTCTCAGATCACTGTGGAAGACTGGAGTGCATGAATTAGTAGTAATTAAGTAAGAAGTAACTACACTCAGTGACTCACTCACTGCTAATATGCTAATAGCAATAACACATCTTAATGCCTGGAAAGGAAAGCTCAGCCTGTATTTTGAAATGACTGGCATGAGCACAGGGTGTTGTAATCCAAGGGGAGGTGACGTGGTGTCAGTTTGAGAAAAATAACTGACTCACTATTCCATGGAATAGTGAATTGTTGGAAATATGGTGTTTCTCATTTGTTTGTGGGCTGAATTATGTTATTATAATTTACAGAGCTGTTTATTATTATCACCACCTCTCATTGTGGGCGTATGTCTGAGTTTGTTTTTTCACTGGCATCTGTTGGTTTGCTGGTGTGTTTGTTTAATAGTAGGATTACTCAAAAGGTTATGAACCAATTTGGACAAAACTTGCGGAAAGGTGTCTCAGGGAAGAAAAAATTTAATTTGGTGCTTGATCTCGATCCATTATAGTATATATATTAAATGATTAACTTAGGAGATTTCCAATATTTGTGTTAATTGCTTCAAAACAGCCATTGTGATGAAAATTCTGAAATATAAGAGTACTTTGCAGAATAAATCAATGAGATAGATATAGTCTTTTCTGAGTGAATTTATTATAAGTCTTACTTCTTGCAAGGAGGACACAAATGAACACAGAGATCACCAAATGTGATCTCTACACATTTGGTGATCTCTACACCCAAATGTGTGTCGATGGTGAGTTGTACACAATATTTATACGTTTCACGACACATTATCTCAAGATGCATTCAACACATGGTGAGGGAGGGTGAAGATTCACAGGAATGTTCTAAGGTCATTAAAAGCTTAGTCTAAACAAGTTTCCCTATGGCATAGTCTAAACAAGCATATCAAGCATATCAAGAATATCAAGTGTGGAGACACTGCAGGGTCACCAGTCACAATTTTTATGCTATGCCAGTCCCTGAGGAAGGTCACCCCAAGGCAACATTCCTTCATGTTTGACCCAAGACCTAACCAGAACACCACAATACCTTATGTTGACCCGAGGCTTGGGCGATGCACACCGGGTGCACAGGCCATGAGAAGAGACACTTATGCATGAAACATATGAAATCCCCATCNCACACCGGGTGCACAGGCCATGAGAAGAGACACTTATGCATGAAACATATGAAATCCCCATCACACCATGCTCAGTGACCCCTTTCAGACATGCACCCAATTCTGTTAAATTTCTGGCATTCATTCTTCAGCCTCATGTTTTAAAAGGAGTCACTTTCAATAACTACATCTTTTATGACTAATAAAATTGATGGAAATAGGTCTGATGCAGAAATTAGAGAGCTACTCTCCAGCCATACCGAAGACGAGATAAGCAGACAGCCAAACGGCACTGTGAGAGATGCCATTGTGTATGACAACACCTTGCACAGCACAATACTGTATATGTAACTTTCTGCATTACCTGAACTCGTCTGGCAGATGACAAATATCCTTGGAGAACTGTGCCTCTATTCGTAAGGTCCTGACATGTTTGAACAGAGCCTTTATGGCGCTTTGCTGTGAAGACCTACGTTTGAAGGAAAAAAAGTCACCACTTTAACAGATACACGACATCAGCAATTTAATTCATGTCTGAAAGAGGCTAATGAAAAATGAATAAGGCATCTTTATCCCATGATAGACGATCAATAGGTGTAATTTGGTCTTGATCCATATAAGGATCCAGATCTGGTGGATAAACTACTGTATATGCTTAGACAGAAGGCACATCAATGAAATTGCTGTACAATAATAGTTGCAGACACATGCAACAACCACTAATGTGTAGCTGAGATGACGGGGAAGTTGACAACTTTTTAATAGATATGGAGAAAGATCCAGTAAAATATTACTTGTTTCTTTCTCTTGGCCAGTATATTAGATAGGTATGAGCTCTGATTAGTGCCCTTTTAGTTTTTATGCTTATTTCCATCTAAGTGGACAATAAATGAGTTTGCATTGTATTTCACTTTTTTATATCACTTCTATATCTTATGTCATCATCCTTCATCAGTAGAAAATATAACAGACAGCCATAACATTGAAGGCAGTTATTACTGGAGATCTGACATGGTATTTTTGTCAAATTTCAAAGATTACTTATTCGATCTTTTAGATTTGTTTTTGGCCATTGCTCCTTGGCCTTGCTGACAAGTCAAGTTAGACTGAATGATAACACTGTTCGGCTGCATGGGGATTACTTGTCATACATCCTACTTGAGGGCCCTGGGAGCACCATGCTGTATCATTCTGTCAACAGTTAGTGCTCAGAGACTGGTCTATTTTCTGTGCATTTGTGTGTCTGTGTGGTACCATATTTCACACTGCATCGCCTCTGCCAAAATCAACTACCCAGCTTCCTCTCTCATCTTTCTTTGCCTTGAAAAACACACCAATCTAAAGTCTCAATGGAGAGCCTCAAAGTTCAGCCCCACCTCATCGCTCCCTGAGCACCTACATCATCATCCCAACTCCAGACCCGCCTTTTCACTACCCAACAACAATATCCACTGCCCATAAATCACCCTGACAAAGTGATGTCTCACCAATGACACACGGTAAAGTGCACCGGATACCCAGGGCTCAATGCCAAGCTGTCTTCCACTCTTGAAAATGGAGAGGAAAAGCCATGCTTCTGGGGTTTGGGCCGGTGCCATTTTGTCCACAAAGCCCCTATTTCATTGTAAATGTGGGATTAAGAATTCATTTACCACACAGGGACATGCTGTTATGTGACAGTGTGGCGGGAGCTCTACCTTAATGGGCCCAGCTTGTGCTGACAGATAAGTCGAGCTGTGTTGCTCTGGACTCTCAGCTCCATCCACTTCTTCCCTCTAAATGAAACAGACTGTTATTCTTTCCAACATGCCATACAGTAGCCCTGTCCATCATTACAGCTATGAATCATGTCTCTGCTCTTGCACTGGCTCCCTCAGGGGTATATCATTGCTTTGCCCCTTAATCTAGGCAGATTTCCTTGTTGCATCTGCTATAGGGTTCTGTTTTTAGCAAAATGAACAGCTTGCTCATGTTACTCTGCGACTGCACTGCACACCACAATCTTCCCACATTTGCCATCAGATGTCAATGGTTCCAGGTATATAGTGGAATTGGAGGAAATGACTACGTAGTCTTTAGTAGTGGTTGAATTGATCTTTACACAGCTTTGCTTTCTTGAAGAAAAATGCTCTGATGAATTATCACAGCAGTGGAGAGCACCATACGTGGTTTATGTCGATGGTACATTTAATGTTGAGGGAGAGCCAAAGCTACAGTTCTGCTGGTGAAAAAGATGAAAAGAAGTCAGGCCGGCAAGCAGCTTCACACTGTGTTTTGGAGGTCAGTTGCGTCTTTAAAATACCATCATTAAACTAAATATAGTCTAGTTTGCAAAAGCGTTTTATTCTCTTTGATTCTGGTTTGAACCACCATGTCGAAGTAATTTGCATTCAACATATTGCTCAGTAGTGACGCAATGATGCAAAGGAATTGGGGTAATTTCATGCTTTCCACTGAGAAAAAAAGAATCAAGGAGAAATATCTCATCTTCCATTTAATGATGTAATATCTCCTGTACAAGCCCGTACTAGTATGCTAGAAAAATAAGAAGTGTGCTTTTGTTTGGAAAAGCTGCACTTGTTGCATTCCCTTTGTCGGGAAAAACGTGTTTGAATTGAAAGACTTAGTTGCGGTGTAGGATTGCAGTAGAGAAAGCTTCTATCTGTCACTCAGGCTGCAGGATTCTATCTAAGCCCACTAACTAATTGGCCATCCATCTCTCAAACCCTTCATGCCCGCAGGAGTGAAAGCAGGAATGGTCAGTCATGATCCTAACCCAGCTAGCCTCCATGCTGAATATAAACTAAGGAACAGGCAGGCAGAAAATAAGAATGCAACAATGATCCACATACAGCACCTGAATGCATGAATACATTTTACCCACAGAGAATAATTTGAAATGCAGCATACACAGCAATGTACTGTTTGTTAATGATGGGTGAAGATGCTCCCTCAATATGGTGTGTTGCTGTTATGTAAAGGTTCATAGCAGTCATTTTGCATGTTTGAGCCTAATAAATACTACCCACATATATGTTACATTACTGCTAACCATTTACCAAAACATAAAACCATATTTTACTTTTTGTGTTATTTTGCCAACTCCCCTAATCTTTCAAAATCAAATGTTCAGGTGATACACCCACCTTAAAATTCAATGTTTCACCTGCTAACACACAAGACTGTAGATGGCATGAACAATGGATTTATTTATTTATTTATATTTTCTCCTGGGACTGTATTCCCTAGCAGAGAAATACTGTACATTTGCTTTTGTGTAGCGCCACACTGAATTGGTTAACTAACTTTGACAAAAAATCACAATAGTATGTGGTTCACTGTGTTGGATTACCTATCTCAAGATATTTTAAGCCTCTACAATTTGATTTTTATAGTGTACTGGAATGAACGGAAATCAATGGCAGTCTGGAAGGGAAGAAAAACAATTCTAATATTTACCGCTCCAGTAGTGTATTTGGGAAGATAGTTGGCAGTAATGTAATGTGTCTGTGGGTTGTATTTATTGGGCTCAATCATACAAAATCACCAGCATGGTCCTGTAATAATTCCAGGATACAATGAAGTATATGAATTTATCTAAAAAAGTTTATTTTCTTTCTTGCTGCAGTTATTTAATTTGAAATAGCTTTTCTGTGAGCACGCCTGTCTCTGCTTCATTCAAACGTTTCTTTATTAAGAAAGTAAATACGCAGCATTGACCTCTCTCAGAGGAGAGAAGTTCCCCCCTCCTCTCCCCCCCATCTGTCACTTAAGACGTCCTCTCGGTGGAGAGCCCTCTCTCAGATCACCATTAGACTCTTTCCTTAGTGTCAGGAAGTGTTTGACGAAGCTCTCACAGCCGAGCAGGCATTTCTTAGACTCCCAGGTCTCATTGCATATTCATAGCCCCTTCCGCAGAGGGTATCAAGTTAAAAATAATAAACGCAAAGGACCTCATGAAAAGTTCAAGTTTTAATTATTTACAGTCATTTTTTAAATACTTCCTCTAAGTCATTTGCAGGCGTATTAAGGTTTGTACATGAGTTTTTAAAACCATCAAAGACCCTTGTTTCTTTGTTGTTGTAGGCAGTGAAAAGCTGCCTTTGACCACCAACTTAAAAGTCTGAAGCAGTTCAAATATTTTTCTGCATAATTTCATTGCTGTTCCACATTACTGCATTAGGCCAGGATGTTAATCAAAACACATGCACAAACTGCAATAACAGTACTGCAGTCACAAACTGAGTTGCATATGATCAGCTATTAGTTATACTGAACATCTTTTCACACTAAGAACTTTTTTAAATCAAGCACTGTAAAGTAAATTATGTAGTAAAAACCGCTGTCTGTGCAGATGTATCTGATTCATATAATAGTTGCCAGAAGTGGTCAAAAATGCCATACAATTGTTCGATACCTTAAAGGCCCTCTCAGACCTGCACCTCTTTATTTACAGTACGTGTAAATGCAGGCTGACAGCAACCAACCCACAAATTGGTGTGGCCACTCAAACTGAGGAAACCGCTGTCGGTCCCATGAGTGGCGAAATTCTAATGTTCACACAGTAAACAAGTGCACACGACCAAAAACAAAAAAATAAATGAAATTCCTGCGGCTGGATTCAGGTGAGCACCTCTGCATGCTGTCCACCTTTTGATTAATGGCTGACATGTTGAGCAGCCAAGCGCTGACATGCTGGGTGCTCACTGAGAACCAAGTGGATGACAGTGGTGAGGTATGTGCTGCTCTGCTCGGCGGGAGGTAATGAATCGATGCGGCTGCCAGGACAGAAGTGTGGACAGCAGGAGGAGGAAAAGTGATCAGTCTTTCAGTGGGCAGGTTTTACTAGAGCATGAGACTGAAGGAGAGAGACAGAGAGAGAGAGAAAAATCGTACAACATTTACTGAAGTACTCTACTTAAGTTTCAGGGTTGTTAGACTTTAAATGTTTTGGTTTTTATACTGCTTTGTGCTTTTACTCCAAATCACGACAGAGGGGAACTCTCTTCTAATGACTTTAGATTAAGGCTTTAAATTCAGTGTGAGATAAACTCACAAAATATTGATTTTCTCAGGTAAAAATCACGTACCCTATCCTAGCTTCATGGTACAGTAAAATACAGTTTTGGCATTATCTCAAAGATTTTGGAAAGAGGTGAGAGAATGTACAAAGATTATGGAAAGAGGTGAGAGAAGGCGAGAGAATGTAATGTAGATGAGGATGTGAAATTCTCCAAAATTTGAGATAATACAAGATTTTTCACCAGCCGAGTGAGCTCCAGTCTTTGGTTAAAAAAAAAAAAAAAAAAAANAAAAAAAAAAAAAAAAAAGTAACAGCAGTTTTTACACATTTACACTTTTTAAACATTTCATTATTTTATTACATTATTATTATTTCATTACTCCAATTTCTTTTTTTGGGATGTGTGCCAGATACATGCTAACATATCAAAAATTTAACACCCACAAAGACCGCTCTTCACAATGAATACTTTCTTTTTTTTTTTTTGNTTTTTTTTTTTTTGGATACTTGAGTCACTTTTAAAGCTAATACTTTTATTTTCTCTTTGTATTATTTTACTTAAGCCAATGATGTGAGTACTTCTTCCACCACTGCAAAGTGTGTGGTAGAAGAATAAAAAAAGGAGCTGAGAAAGGAGACGTAAGAAAGATACAGTCGAAAAGAGAACCAGCTGAGTTATTGACAGAAAGGAGCAAAGAGAGCAGTGAGAATGGGAGGAAAAATGGAGGGAATATAACTCTACACACGGTAAAAGAGAAGGAGAAGGATGGGGTGTGATGTTTTACCGAGTCTGTTAACATACCTGGGGAAATTCACTCTGTGCTCCACCACCGAAGGGGTTCATTATTCTCACTTTACTTCTCTGCTAATTATCGTTATCATTATGGTGGATAATTACCATTTTACTGCCTAACACCCATGCAGGCTGCTTGGCTCACAGTCACACGCAAGGTTATCAATAGCTGCACAAATACAGCCTCATCTGCCTAATTATGAGATTTGGGCTTTATGTTAACTGAATAGCATGTGGAATCTGGTATCGTGTCTTGTTCGTAGTGGTGAGATGGTGAAATTCAGCAGAAGGTCTAGAAATAAACCAGAGCATGTGGAGCCTGTTAATTAAAAGCCGCGGCTTTCGCTGGGATATAAATCAGAGGAAATCCAGGGTTATGAAACTACTGGAAGTCTGTAAAATATCCCATAAGATGATACAAACTGGGTAGGGTATGCAGGAGGGTTAAACAAATTCATCTCAGACATACTGTAGCTTCTTCCTACTCATTGCCTTTTATACATTTTTACAAAGAGCTTTAAAAACATGTTTTGTGAAAGCATATCCCTTTTGAAAAAACAAAAAAAAGGTTTTAACCTGTCTTAGAGTCCATGGCTGTGACTTATGGTAAGCATACTAGACATCTTTATCAACATAGTTTCTAAATCCCTCTGTGGCATTTTGGAGTTGCAGCTGACGCCTCGAACTTGATGAATGTTCTCTCCATCTGCTGCTGTTCAACACAGGAGTACAACAGTAAAACAGGCCTAATTGGCAGGAGAAATTCATTCCAGAACGACGGTGGCCGAGGAGGACGAGACTCAGCGATGTAAAAGCGGTTGTCAGGATGTGGAAGAAAATGAGAGGGCAACAGGCCACAATCTCAGTGGTCCAATAAGTGTGATAGACAGTTGGTCATGGTTAGCAATGGTAGTGGAATGTCTGCCACGGAGGACGCCATGTCAGACAGGGGGCATATTCTCTTTGACCCCAATTACTAGAGGTGTTTCTTTCCACCAGTTAATCCATGGTATGTAGGTTGGCCTCTCTTCCATACCGTGGAGATTTGCCTTCCAGCGCGTTGTTTGGCCATTGAAGTCATATGTTTGATGGCATGGATTTGCTGAGCGGGATGTGACTGATCTGTTATGAAGCAGCTGTGGTAGCACTGACGCAGAATACTGACCTGACCTGATTATAGTCAGAGTATTGATCTATACCACCAACACAAGGACTGTTTCAAGTTTGGCTCGCTGTTATTCATGACGATATCTGTGCAGATACAGGAAATTACCTGCTAACAACATGGCGTACTGCAGTAGTTCTCAAACTGTGGCACTTGTACCACTGGTGGTACTTGAAGTGCCCCCTGGTGGTATGGCAGATGACTGGAAATTTCTGGAGAGAATCAAAATAAATTCTATGCAAAATTTTGCTATTGCAGGTAATTAGTCATAAATTGGTTCATTTTTAAAGCTTGATTCTTTTTGTTGGTGAGGCGGTAACTTGGATATTTAGGTTTGGTCAGAGATGATACTTGGTACATACACAGCATTTATGTTGTACAGGCAAAATTTGATTGAATTTCNTGGTCAGAGATGATACTTGGTACATACACAGCATTTATGTTGTACAGGCAAAATTTGATTGAATTTCCTGTAACGGAAGGAAAATACAAGAAAGCTGAAATTTTTAATCCTGCTGTATTGAGTTATAACAACCCTTTGTATAGTAAAAAAAAATAAAATAAAATAAAAAATACAGGCATCATTGAGAATATAAGCAGCCCTTCATCCTCCAAAATACTTTTGTGGGAATTTGGTGGTTTCCATCCAACAGCAGCGACATTTTCATATTGTCTGGATAATATCTGACCACCATTTTTTTTCTTTTTTCCACAGAGACACTCATGGACTCCACCACAGCCACAGCAGAGCTGGGCTGGACCGTCTACCCTGTGTCAGGGACTAGTGACAACAGCGTAAGTGACTGCTATCAGTACGCTCTGCTTCTGATTAGGAGTTTGTAATTAAATTATTGACTCATTGTTAATATTATGTGTGTGTGTGTGGCCCTCCCTTTTGTTGGATGTAAAGTGGAGCTAATGTGTAAATTAGCTCAATGCCCTGTGCTAGATTTACTTCTGTTGTGTGTTTTGGTTTCTCACTTTAAGGTCAAAGATCAATTAATGGGTCTCTGCTCCCCAGAATGAGCCAAATCTTTCCCCAAAAAAACAAAGAAAAGGGAAAATCTGTCTGCAAAGCCACACAGAAATACCTTCAACTTAACTATGTGACATTTTTGGTTGAAAACTCTCCAGTAGCAGATGTTTGAAAACAATGCAGTCATCCAATCATATTTGGTTGGATTTGAACTCCATTAGTGGTCCTAGTACTTTACGTTTAACCCTTATCTTGATTCACAGCAAACATTTATCATACGAAAGCACAATCCTAAAGGTAAACTTGTGTTCATGTGTCACAGATGAATCTGTGTAAGATGGGCTCTAGTGGTGTTTGATGTACAGTATTTCCACATGGTTTGCCAGAGCATTGGTTCCTCTTCACCACATGGAAGCCAGGCCCACTTTAAGCCAGCCAAAACCAGTCTCAGTCTCCTTCACTTCTCTCCCCACCACAAGATTTAGACTTCTTAGAATGGGTCCAAAAGAGAGAAAAATGTTGTAGACTTATTTGCTGGTGCATTTCAAAAAACCACTCCCGATTTTATTCAATTATTTATGCTTCTGTGGTTTGTATTAAAGATGGTTTGAATTATACGCGATCATGTGTGCTGTGTCTTTGTGCACACAAAAGGAAAGAAAATGGCAGAGATTTGGCTTTCAACAGCATCACGATACAACTTCAAAGTTGTTCAGCAGTAATTTACTACAACTTCATTTCTCCCAACCTGAGGGCATGTTGTCTCCTCCCTGCTAATTCCTACAATCAATACCAAGGCACAAAGACGCCGGGTCTCCTATTCGCTCCCCAGCTCTGGATTCAATCTGCACAGAGACAGAACGCACACACACACACACACACACACACACACACACATATCGACTCTCAAGACAGTTACATCACGCCTTCTTTTCATCTTTACAAAACCTTAGATTCAGCAAAATATTTGCACAAGTCATATTTCAGAATCACTATGTACGTAATATCAAAAATGAGAAACGTTGCTGATGCAAACTCATTTTGCTCAGTGGAATTGCTCAGTCTGGGCCGTTCAGACTGAAATCAGGCTCTGAATAACAAATACCGAGGCTCTTCATCATTGTAAAGAGTCGGTGCTGTTAAAGGATAAAACCAGTGATTTTTGGACTTTTGAGCCCAATAAATACATTACTGCCAACCATTTTTCAAAACATGCTGTTGGAATGGTACATGTTAGAATTGTTCTCCAGACTGCTGTTGATTTCATTTCATTCCATTATGCCTTAAAAAGTCAACTTGTAGAGACTTGAAATGTTCTTGAGGTTGGTAATATATCACAGCTAACAAAATATACAACTTTTTTATTTATTTTTTTTTGTCAGTCACTTAATTTAAGTGGAGCTACATGGAAGAAAATGTATGTCTCCTCCAGGGAACACAGTTCTAGGAGAAGATGGCTTTTTCCAAGAAATCCAAATGACAGTGCCTTCTCTGTGCATGTTAGAGCCGAAACATTTCATTTTAAGTTGGGTGTATCACCTGAGCATTTAATTTTGAAAGATTAGGAGATTTGACAAAACAGGAAAACTAAAATATGGCTTTATGTTTTGGAAAATGGTTGGCAGCAACATAATGTGTGTATATGTGGGTAGTACTTCTTTAGGCTCAAACATGCAAAATACTGGTATGGTTTTGTCTTCCGAAATGTCCTCACATTCATTTTTTTCAATGAAAGGCTGACCTATCGGGACTTTTCACTGTGTGCTTTTTGAAAAACCTCCATGAGCATTTGCATTACGTCCCTCTCTGGAGTGTAATAAACTGTGAACAGGTTCTTAAGTTGGATTTAGTCAGGTATAGGTTGGCCTTATCAGCGTGGGCGCTGGAGTTTTATGATAATGTGGCTGAGCTTGTTAAAGGCACAGTCCATTGGAAAGTGAAGAGTGAGAGAGATGGAGATAGCTCGTCCCTTATGGCCCAGGACAACAGGTGTAGAAACAGAGCGCTCTCTCTCTCCCTCTCTCTCCCTCCCTCCCCCTCCTTCTCCCTCCCCCTCTCTATATAACAGCAAGAGGTGCTTTACAGAAGCTATTGTCTTACACACACATATGCATGGCTTCATGGGCTTAGCTGGTGGATCATTAACATTCAACATAGTGCCGCACCAGCAGTTGGCTTTCACTACGCCGTACAGCTTCATGAAATATATCCTAACTTGTCATTTAATACTTTGCCATACAATGGAAATGAAAACAAGCAACAGTATGATATTTAGTCAAAAGATGTTTATGTAGCTGATGTAATTACACTCTTCTATTTCACAGGACTTTAGAAAATCACCTGTCAGATTATTATTCTAAGAAATTCCTTGCTGTAAAATCAGCGTTCTACATTTGCTTTTGGGAAGTGATTTGTATAAAAAATATATATATATTGTAGTTTAACTTGTATAAATCAAGTTTTGCAACCCTCTCTGTGTATAGTCATGTTGTTCTCCCTTTTAATTATGGAAATTGACAGCCAAACTTATGTTGCCTCCCTGCCAGACAAGAGAGACATCTCTATTTTTCTTCTTAGTGACGTCTAGAACATTGAGAACCAATTTAATGTTTACCAAACTAGAATTTCTCCTGGGGCAGTTTGAGGAATACACTGTGGTAGTGCATTGTGGTGGTAAAACAAAAGTCTTACATGCCTCGATCCACCCACACAGAGAAACTGATGCTCTCAGTGTTTGTAGAAGTTCTCTCATACACACACGTGTCTCTTGGTAACTCAACAACTTATCTTAAAGTAAGCATTCAAGATCCAAAGTCATTTTTGTAATATTATCTTTTATTGAACTTGGCTTTGCCACATACAAAGCTGCACTGTGGAAATTTTGACATTGCTAAACCTGGAAACAATAAGTGACACTTCTTTTGTAGTTAACAAAGTGAGAATGAAGGACTCAAAAACATGACAATCGTGTGGAAGATTATTTTTTTTATATTCAAGTGAAGCAGAAACTCTAAAATTGAACATTTTCTGTTTTTTTCTTCTGGATGGTTTTAAGAAAATTTAATGTTTTATT
Organism: Lucifuga dentata; assembly: GCA_014773175.1. Taxonomy (NCBI): domain Eukaryota; kingdom Metazoa; phylum Chordata; class Actinopteri; order Ophidiiformes; family Bythitidae; genus Lucifuga; species Lucifuga dentata. The sequence goes on from VXCM01002401.1 coordinate 112,455, forward strand.
TTTATTTTTATTTTTTTGCAAACTATGAATTTGTTAGAGTCAAGAAGGAGCTTTAGAATTATATAGAATCAAGCAGAATTAGTTTCAGATCCTGTTCCTCATTTCTAGATAATATAATTTTTGCTTATGAAAATCTAGGTATTTCTTATAAGTCTGTAAACAACTAATGATTCCATTTTCAAGGCCTTGCTTGTGTTTACACAATGGGTCATGTGACAATAAAGTTTGGAAACTTGTGGCAAATGAAACCTAAATTCCTAAAACCTAAAAGTGTAAAACTGACTTTAGACTCCTGAGGGGTTGATGCCTAAAATTTTCTAGAGCTCATCCAAAACAAGGTGAGATGGCAGCTATATAAGACATTAAAAAGGAGGTTAAGAGTAAGAAAAGATATTATGATATTTGACATCTACACAAATTATTATCCCTACTACGGTGTAAACTGTTATAAGTAAGTACTCTTGTGCCTGACCAGCTTTATATTAATTTATTCCATGTTCTGATCCACTGAGAATCTGCTGAGTAATACGGATTTAATATATAAGCATCTGGCAGAGCAGGGTTAAGTGGTCAATGTGTTCTTCGTAAGTGGAACTAAGAGATGCGTGAACATCAGGTCAGACATCCTGACCCACTCATTGCTACAGCGACAACAGCAATCATTTACAAGTAGACCCTTAGCCCAGCGAGCACACAGGCCCACTGTGGATAACTGAGATCTTCTTCACAGGACATTACGACATCTTGTGAATTAGGTTTTTACTATGGCTGTGTCTTAATTTGCTGAACCGAGGATCAATCCAATGTCACTTAGGGACACACAACAGATCAGAGTTGCAGGAATGCAATATGCAGCGCAGTTTGCAAAAAGTTTGGGAAACAAATTAGTTCCTTCTGATTTAACAAAGATCCGGCATTGTTTTGGAATTCCTTTGGAATAAGATTGAGGTTGTTTATGTGTAATTGTGGGCATGTGTGGCTGACCTAGCTGGAATACTTTTTTCGCATAGTCTCCTTGCTTTTTGCTAGTAATTTGTTGAACATATTTCATTGTATTGGGCACACTGTAGATTGAAGTGACCACTAATTTGCTATGATTCACAATTAAAGTCTGTGAAATTATATCTTGGGAGTTATACAAGGAAAAATGCAAATATAATCCACATGGAGATTTGTGGAATGGGGTAAAGAGGCAATAGGAAGCTTGTTTGTCTAGATTCACATGTTGTGTATTAGGAGTGGACAATGGTAATTGAAGTTGACTGCAACAGACAGTTCTACTTATGTCTGTGTATGGGTATCTCTCCTCTCTATGAAGCCGGGTCTCCTGCAGGATTTGGCTCTCTTTGCCGCTCTCTTAGTAATTGAATGCAGACTGGGTGTCATTTGTCCTCCGTCCCTCCAGGGAAGGCACTCTTGCTCTGACAGATTTCCCACAACTGCAAATGGGACAACTGTGCCTCAGGAGTTTTCCACTGGGCTCTCTTCCTGCTTTTGTGTGAATAATTTATTTACTTTTGTCAGTGATAGAATGGTAATATGTTATGTGGCTCACAGATTCTGACACCAGTCCAAGTTAATTCAAGCACTGTAACGACAAGACATGATAAATACACAGTTCATGTTATGTCAGAACAATGGGAGCTTTGAGTGTTCTGACACTTCGACTTGAATGATAGATCACCATTCTGACCAGCTGTGTGCATTGCTAATCTGAAGTTGTCTTGTAGCTATGAAATATGCTATTTCACACTGCTTTAACACTGCCTTTAATAAAAACACTTATTTGTATAAATAAGTATTCAGAGTATAATCAGGATTTTAGACCTGCATGCATGTTATTTTGCCTGAGGAAAAATGCTCATTTAGTCCTAGCTATCTGTTTGATTGTTTGCTGATTTTTTTTCTTTCTACAGTATTTCAGAATTGTGGAATTCATAATGCTCCCTCAGCATGTTTACCAATTGTATTAAAAAAAACAAACAAACAACAACAACAACAACAAAAAAAAACAGCATTACATATCCAGAACTGTTTTATTGATCATTTTATAAAAATTACTTAAAATATATTTTTTTATGTAAGTGCATCAAACCCGTTTGCATGTAAACCAACAATAAAAACACATTAAAACAAAGTTTTGGATGAATATGCATGTATGGATGGCTGTGATTCTGTTTTCAACCATACAAAATAGGCACATATGTCGAGATTCATAGTAAGTACATACATATACTGTACTGAGCCTTAAAATAGAAAAAAAAGTAGTTAATGTATTCATTGATAATTACATTGGCAGGCCATTGTATTTCCATAGTTAACTTTTACCAAAATTGACAGCAACAGAGTAAACTGTTCAATGTGTCTCAATCACTAAAGCAACAAATCATCATGAAAACGTCAAAAAAACATGACCTCAGTATCCTCAATAGTAGCTATGGCCCTGCAAGTAGTAATCAAAGACAAAATGTAGGAAATTACATCTGAACTTACAACTGACCCCATATTAGACATGGTGATGGATTCAGGCATTATTTTTGTGGTTGTTTATTTCTGTATTCTTCTGAATAAAGCTTTCATAGAACCGGGAAGCTTTGAATGGTTGTGGTCAACTTCTCTTCCATTTGCACTTGCCTGGCAGAGCTATTGTTCTGTTTTTTTTTAGAGCTCTAAAGAGCTGTTGATGGCAAGTAACCATAAAGGCTATAGTTGTGGTCAACATTTCACAGCCCACAAACTTGTTGACCATCAACACACAAGACTGGGAATTCTCTAACTTGTGTTGCTCAGAGAATGAATACTTTGTAAAGGTATGTTGAGATGGAACTAAATTCTCACTTTTCTTTAGTCAGTCATATTTGAACACTGGAGTGTTTAGACTTTGTGTGTATGTCGTGTTTCTATGTGTCTTTGGATCTCTTATGTCAAGTCTGTGCAAATTTTTCACTTGATTTGAAACACTGTCAACTCATGCAGATGCAACTTTGCATCCATTCCCATATTTCCATTTACTTTGTAAACATTTGCGTCATCTGTAACATTTGCTTTGCATTCAGTCTGAACACACCCCAACAACACTGGAATCCCATCAGAAAGTTCATGCAGGTTTTTGCATGGTGACATACGTATCAACACCCACGCTTCCATGATAGATTCTTGGCACATGTTGCTTGCTTTACTTTTCTGAGGCCCCTTTCAGTGCTTCTTCTTCTTTCAATTATGATTTTATGGGAGGTCTTTTTTTTTGCACTGAAGGTCTACAATTCATGTTGTTGTTTTAATCTCTCAAGTCACTGTGGGTGTGGTTACATCCTTTGGGACTGTAACTGTAATTATGGTTTGTACCAATAAACTCAAGTTGACTAAATTTTATATATGTCCTTGAGCACGACACTGAAGCCTTGCATGCTGACGGTGCTGTCAGACTGAAAATTTGGAGCTATTTTGCCCAGAAGTATCTGCAACAAGTTCCTTCCTTACATTCCTGCTGCACTTGAATTATCTTGAAGATTATGGAAATTGAAGTGAGCGACATTATATTGCGACGAAGGCCATTTCATGTCCACATGTGCCTAAATGTAATTGCTTTACACAACAACAGAAGCAATGGAGGGAATCTCTCTAGGTTCTCGTCTTATTATTACATATACAGGCTTGTACCTCCTCATCAGTCCACAATTTTGTGTAGTTTTCTATCCTCTTCAAAAGCAAATGTTTATTTTGAAAGCTTGCTGTTGCTATTTTGCTATGTACAAAGGAAAAAAAAGAAAAAGAAACTGTCTGCCTGTTTGTGCTGTGGGATGTTTGCGGTTGACTAATCGGTGACATTCAGTATTGTGAGCTCCGCTCAGCAGTTCCTGAACCATGGAAGAGTCTTTACCCTGAAGTAATAGCTACAAAAATGCTTCAGGAACTATAGTTTTGTTACCAAAAGGGGTTCTGGTTCCGTGGTGCACAACAAAGAACAGTTCCTGAGTTCCTGAAAAATGTTGTGCAGTGCAAAAGCGCTAATGTAAGCCAGTAGGGATCAAAGTGTCACTCAAAAAACATACTTTGTAAATAAAATCTGTGCAGCAAAGCTCCTTAGATAATATGTGCTCACAAATGAAATCAGTAGCTAGATTCTACAACGGGGTCCAGTATGCATCCCAAACAGAATTGCCTTGATTGTACTTCTTGGTGAATTGTCTCAGCTATAGTGGTAACTGAAGTCTAATTCAGCCCTGACAGTGTGTCATGATTGGCTTTACAGATACAGCAAAGACCTAGTGTTGGAAAGATGTATGGAGAGCAGGTCAGCTGAACTTTTCTCTTTCCTGGAGTGGCAGAGGAGTTATTGATTCTGAACCTCATTCCCAGAGAGCATCGCTGAACTGTAACACTTCATAAAACTGCAGAGGAAAAGAGGAGCAGCTGACACGCAGTAGTCTCTACTATCCCTCTTAGAGTCTGACCACGATAATCTATACTCACTGTAGACAGGTTCACCGCACAAGGGTCAGTATTCCTGCTTCAGCATTACAGAAACTGGAGGGATCTATAGCGCAATTGCAATTACCAGACACAAGAACAGCTGTCCAAAGGACCACACTTGCAATTGTGCATGTTTGAGCCCAACATATATAACCTGCCAGAGGCATCACAGGGGGGGGGTGTGGATCGCACTGGGTGACACCCAGAGGGGGTGACCCGGTGGTGCCCCCTCCCCCCCAACTTCATGTTGGTACCTCGGGCAACCCCAAGAACGTGAAAGAGAAGCCGATAAAGCGAAACCAAACTATTCGTCAACACCCTCACCCAGTCGACAACTTCAAGTGTCGGTATCAGCTCTGAACCTGCCCGTCATGTAGATACCGCACCGGGTGACACCAACCCCAGTGACACCACTGTAACCTGCATACATGTTATGTTACTGACAAACAATTTCCAAAACATAAAACCATAGTTTAGTTTTTCTGTTATTTGTCCAAATCCCCTAATCTTTCAAAATCAAATGTTCAGGTGATTCACCCACCTTAAAATTCAGTCGTCTTCTAACACTTATACACAATTGTAGAAGGCACGGTCATTTTAATTTCTTGGAAAAACTGTCTTCTCCTGGGACTATATTCCCTTGCAGAGAAATACATTGTCTTCTGCACAGCTCCATGTTAGATTGGTTAAATAAAGTTACTTTGACAAAAACCTAAACAGACAGTGTTTGCTGTGATGGATTACTTATCTCAAGCACACTTCAAGTCTCTAAAAGTTGATTTTTATAGCGTACTGGAATGAACTGGCAAAGGCAGTCTGGAAGGTAGGAAAAACAATTCTGAAATTTACCGTGAAAGTAACGTTTGTATAGATTGTGCATGTTGGGCTCAAATGCACGTTTGTCGGTATGATCCTTTAACAGTTTGTTACGTTTTTAAGTGGTCTGACAACAGTTACCATCAGGATGAGAATAGGTTTAATCATCAAATAAAAGTAGAGAAAGTTGTTTTGGCAACAACACAGACAGTTTGATGTAAATCTGTTTTACAGCAGGTGTGCAGCTCTCTGCTCAGTAATGCTGCTTTTGTTATAAATGGGATAAACCTCCAAGGCAGTAACTTTTTGGTACCATCGTGTAATACGTTGGTATTGTGAAGTTGTGATGACAGGTAATTTGCATGTCTGAGGTGTGTTATAGATTGCTTTAACCTTTTACTCATCTGGTACACTGCCAAAAATATTTGACCCAGGAGCCCAAATTTAGACACCAGAATGCAAAATGAACAACTTTTTCAGTTTCAGTTACTTGGCTTTTCATTGTAATACATGCATGTAGATCATGTGTGTCGTGTTTCTCCCAAGAAGGAAGCATATCCAGTGTTTCATGAGAAACTCTTTGCTTTTGTTTGCCTTGAAGTATTATTACATGTAATTTTGAAATATCACCCAAGCTATTTCACAAATGGAAATAAGTTCATGATTTATTTGTGGTGCCTCTGGTTATTAGGGAAATTTGTTGGATTATTTGGGTCTTATTAAATGCTAATTTACTTTATATTTTATGATTTGTCTTTTTTGTATGTAGGAATATATCAGTGCACCTCTACCTGTGTCTGCTGACTTCCATATTCAGAAATGCAGATTAACAACATTTTGCTTGCAGGATCTCAGTAGAAGCAGCTTGATTTTTAGCTTTCATCCTCATTTCAGAGCAAATCATGACTTCTGACTAATCCCTCTTGACATCTAGCACCAGCGTTACCTCCACCTTCTGTACTTAAAACACATGACCACCCTTCCACAGCACTCTCAGCAGAGAGCCTGGGGAAAAGCTGTGAAAATGAAGACGTTTCTTCTAATTTCACACTCTGCACTTGATCGTTAGGCTCTTATTATGCTCCATTTGCTTCCCTCCACTGGTTGTGATGAAAGCAGGGCAAAGAGGCCGTGACAGGACAAAAAGGGGCCCTCCATCAAAACACATTTTGTTTGGGGTCTTTTTTAGCAACCCTCCCTCCCCCATCATTGCCAACACTTTCCCCTGAAGTTTCCCCTGTCTGCACCCCTCATTAGCAGCAACTCTCACCTGCCTACACATTCATTTTATTAAAGTTTGATTGACCGATGCTCTGTGCTTGCTATAATGGACTTCACAATCCATTCTCTGTTGTTCCTGCAGATCCCCACTGTTCTTCAAGAAGTAAGAAGGTCAATCGCTGCTCATGACCTAGGATCACAATGTTTGCCTTTGAGGGCCAAACTTGCAGAATGATATGTGCTTTCATATATTTTGCACAATGTTTATACAACTAACTTGTCAGAGTTACAATTGCAAGTTGCTGATTTTACTCATTTGGAAAAAAACTAATCATCAATTCCATATAACTCACTTAAAATCTGCTTTTACCATTGAAACATTAAATTTTACAAGTTCATTAGGTATGTTTGGAAGAATCGGCCAGTTCTAAAATGTGGGATTCAGATAAACAAGGTCCTGTTATGTTTAGAATGGTTTTGGTTGGCGCTTAAAATGCTTTGTGTTGGGTGTAGGTCATCTCAGGCGTCACCCGGGCTAATTAATTGGGACATGGGAATTAAGAGCTAAAGCTGTTGTAATTAGTCAGAGAGTGTTTGATAGATCCCCGGCCTGTAACAAAAGGGGTGACTTTCTTCTCCCAACCCCTCAAAATCTGTCAAAATCCTCACTAAGTGGGCACTAATTTGAGAAATTATATCAGCTGTGAAGTGAAGAGTGAAAGGGGGAGGTATCTGGACAGAAACAGCTTAGGAAAATAAAAGATTTTGCTTGTTGAGGTCAAGGTTATGACCCTTGGTGCTTTGAATGCTTGGTGTTTTAAAGTTGAGGACCACGGTTTGAATGAAGGACAGGAAAAGCACAAAGCTGCAAACTAAGCCAATAAGAACAAATATTTAGTGCATTAGTTGAAGTTTGACATAAAAACACACCCAGAAAGCAAATTTTAATTTCCATTATTTCCTGCATAGTATGATTAAGCCAGTTTTATTGGAATGTACATTGATTATAGAACCTTCATGTCATGCTTTTTATCCAGTGTTTGCCTGTAAACCACCTTCACCACAGTAGTGGAAGGAGCTTTCATTATAACATCAATAACCAATTACACAGTGTGCTGTGAATGTGTCCTATAAAGCTATGATAAAAAAAGTAGGACATGCTGTCACATAAACCAAAGCCTCTCTGTTCGGTTTAAGTGACTTCATGTCACATCTCCAGTTCCTCTTAAAGGAAGCATGTAAACGGTTTCCCCAGCGAGAGGACAGGAAACAGTAGAGGCTGAACTTCAAAGCTGTCTGGCTGTGCAAAGCAGGGTTTATATTTCTTTAACACCCCAATATGGAAATACTCTGTTTTTGAAAGATCTGTATCTGCTTTGAATGAAAGAGTTTAGCTATTATTCATGGTTGGATGATTTTTACACTTGAGGAGAGTTTTCCCACAGGTTACAGCCTTCTCGTTGAAAATTCTTATACGAACACAAGTTTTTCTCCACACTATCATGTTATTATTTTGTTTGGAGTAAGGTTCAGAATAAGCATGATCTGGATAACACACCAATATTACAACAAGGCATAGGAGAATGACCTGGAAAGAAAAGTTCTCATTTGTGTCTCAGGCTGCATCCATGTAAAAGTTATTCGAGAAATCACGTTTCTTTGAACCATGTCTGATGAAAATGAATCTGATGAAAATATTGCATATAGATGATTACTTCCACTAATCAAAGTATTGGTGTGCATGAAAACATACTCATTATTGCTGCCAAATGAGTATCAGTGGGGGTATTATGATAGGTTACATTTATAGGAATCAGCCAGATTGTGTAATCAATTAGTTCTAAAGAACTTTATCAGAATCCTTGGCAAAGTTTTTTTTGTTTTTTTTTTTTTTTTTTTTTTTNAAAAAAAAAAAAAAGCTGACCACCTTTTTATGTCTGTTCTTGGCCAACAGTGGGAGGAGGTGAGTGGCTATGACGAAAATATGAACACCATCCGTACCTATCAGGTCTGCAATGTTTTCGACAACAATCAGAACAACTGGGTACGGACAAAATACATCCGGCGCCGCGGTGCGCAACGCATCCATGTGGAGATGAAGTTCTCAGTGAGGGACTGCAGTAGCATCCCCAACGTCCCGGGCTCCTGTAAAGAGACGTTTAACTTGTATTACTATGAATCGGATTCTGACACAGCCACCAGAACCTCGCCACCTTGGATGGAGAACCCTTGGATTAAGGTGGACACCATCGCGGCAGATGAGAGCTTCTCCCAGGTGGACTTGGGAGGCAGAGTGATGAAGATCAACACTGAAGTTCGAAGCTTTGGACCCGTGTCACGAAACGGCTTCTACCTGGCCTTCCAGGACTACGGTGGCTGCATGTCACTCATTGCTGTGAGGGTCTTCTACCGGAAGTGCCCTCGTATCATCACGAATGGGGCGCTGTTCCAGGAGACGCTGTCAGGAGCAGAGAGCACCTCCCTGGTGGCTGCAAGGGGTGTTTGTATCCCTAATGCAGAGGAGGTGGATGTGCCTATCAAGCTGTACTGCAATGGGGATGGAGAATGGATGGTACCTATTGGGCGCTGCATGTGCAAGGCTGGGAATGCGGCTGTGGAAAATGGAACTGTTTGTAGGGGTAAGTTTTGCTTTATTATACACTCTTCAAGTCTGCAAAGACTAAACATTCAGCCAGGTCTTCTTTTATAACTTACTACTCATACACTGTTTATGTTAAATTGTGCACTCTGAATTGTAGTTTCAGGAATCTTGTCATACCCACTGAACTGATGATATATGGCATCTATGATGGTAGGAAAATGCAGTCTGCACATCCAGCTGAAGCAATCACTATATTCCCATAAAAATCACTGTCACTTCTTGATGTTTATTTTCCATAAAATGATGGAAGTGTCTCACCACAAATCACAAATCAACATTGTTTGTTACTCATATTTCCCAGTTCAGTGTCATATATCTTAGGTTGAGTTTCAATTCTATTACACAAAGAATGAAATGTATTCCGTTAAATGCAATTTACACAGAGTGTAATTTCACAAGTAGGGTATGTATTGGGTAAACAATGATTTTTTGTTGTCTATTTTAATATGAAATGAAATACAGAATGAAAAGTAAACATTCTGCAAGAGCATTCATAAAAACATTCAGCCTCTCTGCAAAGCAGCCGTCACCTCTGTGCGTATTTATCTGAAATGATGCTTAGTAGAAATGCACAGGAAATAAGGAGAGCAATTCCACAGCCAATCTTTTGTTGATAGAATGTATTCTACCATCCATGAGGACAAAGAGGATGTTTTTCAGAATTGCATTTCCTATCTTTTGATTTGCTTCAATTGAAATCCCTCAAGGCAAATCGATTTGGCTTTTCAGAGCATCAATGTACCCAACATTTACCTGTGCCATGCCCTATCCATGCTCTGGCAGGGTGATATTTGGTCAGTGTGCTTAGAGATCCTGATCACTGCAAACAGTCTGACAGCATGTAATGGAGGTGGGTGGTTTGTTGTGCTGGGCTGCTGTTTTAGCCCAGCACAACAAACCATCCACCTGCGTTTCAGGTCGACAGGTTGCTGTCTCTCCTATACCTGTCTGTAATTACCACATATCCCCTGGTGTCAGTGCTGCAAGAGTAAACAAGTGACAGGTGCCGACTGGCAAAAATTGTCAAGCCTTTTCAATTCTTGCTAATGAGAGCAGGCAGCAGATACTCCATAAAGGATGCAGGCTAAGAAGAGGGGTGTGAGAACAGATAGTCTAGCAATCTACATTCACACCCTTGCATAATTATACAAATCGGCTTGATTTTTGACCTACATGTAATTCACTGCATGTAGTGGATTGGAACATCTCCGGGACGTCCTCAGTCATGGTGTTTTTTTTTTGTGTTAAACAGGATTACATAATTAAATGCTGGCCACTCAACCGGGAAAGCATGTTGATGCAATACAAATCTGACAGTGCTGGACATGAGGGCTTCACAAACCAGAAATGGAACATTCCACATTCAGTTAATGGCCGCCTCCTTGCCATTCATCCTAACCTATATTAGCTTGTTACCCAAGGTCCACCAGAAGAAAACCATCACTACATGCTCACCTCTTCATCACACCCACTGGTGTAGTGAACATAATGGACTGTTGAGACACAGGTAGAAACATGCCTACAAACACACATGCCAGCTAAGTGTTCTGTGATCACATAGACACAGTAAGTGGACTATTAATCCTTTATGAGGAGGATGCATTACATTATCTGAAAGTGGAGCTGTAGCAGGTTGCAAAACGCTATAGAGGGAGATAGATTTTATGGCACCATACAATAATTATGAGAAGCAGCGTAAACGACAGGGAAATATGTATCTGGCCAATAAAGGAAATAAAACCATTAAATTTAAAACGGTTAATGTTCAGAAGCTTTTTATGATGGAAGGCTGCACTTTTGTTATCTTCCTAAATACTGACAGTTGATATCAGTACTCAAAACTGTGGTCAGCCGACTCTTTTCAACTGCCAGAAGTTGGATAATGAATTGATCTATGAAAGATGTTCTTTTGCCTGCTGATATTATGGAGTAATGGATTGATTTGTGAGAGGTGCCCTCTGAGGGTTCGTAAGATATCCTCTTTCATAGCAGGATTATGGAGCTGCAGAGGCAGCAGAAAGAAGCCAAGATGAAAGAGACTATTTGTACTGTAATATTAATAACACAACCAACACTTTGTTCCAACATCTCTGCAACTCAACGTGTAATTACGCATGTAACAATTAAATCCTTGGCAAGGATCCTGGCAAATAATTATGCTGACATGAAATCTGTCAAAATATTGACAGTAGAAAGGGGTAGTTACATCAAATTGCTGAGGCTTTTCTCTATGCGATTGTCTTACAAGCAAGATTGAGTTTCCTCTCTAAGAAGTGCTGGGAGTGAACAAACCACACCGGGGCCTTTCAGCAGAGACAGCCCTAAAAAGAGAGATCTTATTTCTCCTCGGAACCTTGAGGAGATGGTGCACCACAGAGACACATGGGGTCCTGTTTGCCCTTGCTGTTCACTCCAGAATGAAAAGCATTCTCTTTAGTGGGGCACAATGAGAGCCATGTTCATGGGTGGAATTGTAAACTCCCTTTACAATGCCCATGTGTGTTTTTTTCACTGTAATCTGATAATCTAACCCAAAGCTTTTGTGAGGTGAAGCATCCCAACTGTGGGAGTGTGGCTCGCATGTGCAGCACTGAAGATTTAGATGAGACAATCTGTTACAGTGATAGTAACTTTGATTTATGTATCGGTTCTGTTTTTGATAATGACTGTGTTTGGGGGGTGGAAAGACAAGCATCGTAAAACAACCAACATAGTTTGGATAGCCCTGTGGCCCATTTTTGCAGGGAGAAGAGTCAATGCATTAAACATAGCGTGACAGTAGATAGTGTGGAACTGTTACATATTCTACATGCCCATCCACTCATGCAGTGGAAATTATGGTGTGAAAATGAGACAGTGAAACCAATTGTGTCTGAGAGAGAAAGTGAGACACTCAAGCAGAATAACTTTGCGTCCTGCATAGACTAGTTTAACGCTGATAGATACATTTAAATGTAAAAGTAAATCAATCCGTTATTGATATAGCTTTAGCAGCTAGTTATTAATGCGATCACTTAATAATTCTACAATTACTCATCCAATCCCCAGCACTTCTAATCCACCGAATACTAAGAAGAACACATCCTCAGATACACACATGCAAACATACCTACACACAAAGTCCTGTGAGGTCTGCAAAACAAGCACTTGTCCCACAGTATACACTAAGTCACATGAATGATAAGCATTTTTAGGTCACAGTGCAGATAATTGAGAACACAGTGCCTCTTTAAATGTGTATCATTCTTGTGGTGAAGTCCGTATCAGTGGAGGGTATAGAGCTCTTTGGAAGCAAGGCTCCTGCAATTGCACACCTAGAGCAATTAGATTAAGCATGGGAGCTTCAGTAATTCTTCAGCCAAATGTAGCCATACATAAAGAGCATTAGTGGGGACCGAGCACAAAGGTAGGTGCTGGGAAGACATGATTGGTTAGACATGATTGCATGGGGAGGGGAGGAGGTGAAGCCAGGAAATGAGTCTCCCTAACCCACTGTCAGAATCCCAATTATTCTGGTCTTCATCTGGAGAGGGTTTAAGGGTGGAAATCAGCATAGCGCAGACAAATCCATGCTGCTCCCTTTATTTCCCTGGGTGCCTCTGCCTTTAATGGCAGCTCTAATTGACTAACACTGCACATGGGGAACAGCCACGTTGATGGCTGGGTGACTGTTCCCTGTGCTGGTACAAGACACAAAGCGAACCAAAAACAAACACTCCCCCTCAAGGCTTCTACTGCATTGCATGTGCAAACAAAGAGACAGGAAGGTTTGCACCAGGCTGTAGAGAAGGGAAAAAGAGTGTAAATCAGAGAGAGACAATAATTACGATAGGGAGACCAAAATGCCACGACACAATGCAGATTTATAGAATATGGCATTATTGCAATAGCCACACTTATTCTCTTAGACTGACGGCTGCTGCTCATGTTATGAGCTGCTCAGTTAAGCATAAGGAATAGAAATTACCACCTTAACAGACATTCATTACTACAACATTTGCCGATTGCAACATTGCTTAATTTACATTCCTGATCTTTTCATTTAGACTGGATAAAGGGTGTGTGAGGTGTGTATGATAGAAGTGGTATTGCTGTTCTGCAAGGTATAGGTTGTTGTAACAACAGGAGGTGAACAGAAGAGCTCAAAGACATCTCAGCCTGTCTGCAGAGGCCCTGGGAACCTTTTAGGAGCCTTTATTCCCTCTTCCCACTTTGATGGGATTTTCAGCATGGCCAGGTGCTTTTCTTTCTGTCTAGCCATCTCTTTTTCTTTGTCTGCGTCAGTTCCGGCAAGCTGCAGACATCCAAAGAGCAGGACAGAAGGAGAAAGCAAAGAGGAAAAGAAAATAGAGAGAGGGGGCCTGATATGAAGAAAGAAACTGATGGCAGAAAAAGCTGCATATTAAAGTCAACATTTATGTAAATCACTTTATGGTGCGTGCACAAAATCACATGACGTTGCACAAACATGCAGTATTTGTGCAATCGTGCGCACACAGGATCATTACATGCCCACGCATATATACTTTATCATCTTTACAGCACATCTATCACATGAGGATGTGATAACAAGACCTGAAATGCCTGCGAATCTCCCTGAACTCAAAGATCATGGCTTTTTAAGCTTGTAAATGCTTTCCATATGCCCTTACACATGTTGATTTCTACTACATATGGTCTGTAAGTCCACTCCCATCAGTCTTTTCATTATCATCAATGGAATCCCAAATTCACACCACATCACCTCTGATAACTTAAGCCTCTCTTTTTCTCACTTTATTGGTTGTCTTTTGTGGATGCCGCAGGAGGGCCTGTTTCATGTTTGTGACACCAATCCTACCAAAGAGCCTGATGGCCACAGACAGTTTTGAGGTGATTTTGGCTGAGTGACTACCATGAGATCTTTTGGTTTTGTTTATGATACATTCACCTGGCTAGGACAATCTATCCTGGCAATGTGGAAATGAGAGCTGCATAGAATATAGAAAGTGTTCCATATGCCTGTTTTTTTCTCATCAGGGACAAGGCCAAGACTTTGTCAAAAAATCTCACAATCCTCGAGTCGTGTGCTTAGAGAATTCAAGTCACTTTCTCAGCTAAGTGCAAGAGAGACGGATGGATCAGTCATCTCTCTCGATAAAAGAGGGCTCACTCTTAAAGACAGCAATCCCTCTTGAGTATCAGTGACCTTGTTTTCCATTGATGTATTAGAACTCAGTCAACATGATGTTGTATGCCGCTGACCTACATTAGATCTATTCTAAAAGTGATAGCAGAAAGAGAGCTTATCCATTCCTGACATCGATGGGACTACTTTGTGGCTGCAGCATCCTGAAAATAAGCACAGTTGTCCACACACAGTTAACCCCTTGGTCTTTCACTAAAAGGTTCAATGCTGTATTCTCTTTCACACAAGGCTGTCATCCAATCTCATGGAACATTGTTTTATTGTAACATAGGATAGTGTTACTACTTACATAAAGGACTTGTAGCATGTATATAACATGTACAGTACATCTGCCCCTTGATGCTGTCTACAAGAGTAGAAATTACAAAAAGATGTGGCGGTTATGTAAAGCACCAGCTGTTCATTGTCTTGTTGTTCAATACATTTGAGTTATTTGACAGTTGGTTCCTTTGAGAAGAACTTTGATGACAGCAGCTTATGTAATGGCTTATGTTTGCAATGGCCTTCACTTTGACTTAGCATGGTGAAACAGAGGATATGCATTTCATCCCTTATGGAGAACACACTCCAGAACAATAATGGATTCTAAAATAAGTAACATCACCCCTTCAACAAAGATCTCTCCCCTGTTAAACTTCAGATGTTTAAAGATTAAACAGCTGCATGGGTGAGGCTGATGGGAGGGTAGAGATACATCAAAATAGAAAGGCTGGGAAAGAGAAATATTAAGAAGGACACATGAAGAGCTTTGTTTTCTTTCTTCTGCTTTTTTTTTATCGATGTTGCATGCCTTCCCATCCACTAGCATATTCTGTAATAATATACATAATTTATCAACTCGTTTGAAAAGCCGATGAGTTTAAGAGAGGGAACATTGATGTGTTCTTGAAAAAGTGACATTTTTAGAAATTTCCTCCCTGACCTGTGATTGAAATGTCCAGTTCTACTGGGAAAAGTTATGCTTTTGCCCTTTTCTACATCCAAACAAGCATATATATACTAGAGAGGGGACTCAGCATTAAAGAAATATAAATTCAAAGTCTACAAAATTTTATTGCTGCTGTTTAAACATATAGGCATCTCTCTTTTTTTTTTTCATCTAAAACTATAGTATACTGGTAAAAAATCAGAAGGATCAATAATGATCAAAAATAAATAATGGCTAGAAATTGGATTGTAAAATTGTGTAATATATTAGAAAACATGTATTTAACATTGTGAAATCTTGCTTATAAGTGGGTGTCATCAGCTCAGGCCTGATGCAGCTGGCCAATGAGAGCAGAGCGAGCAGGCTTTCAGGAGGAGGCTAAGTACCATAAAAGTGTTTTCACTCATTTTGCGCAGTGGTGATGCAGCAAGAGGAGTGGATCAATGTGTTTTCTTGCATATTAAAACATTGCAAAGTTTTGAAAAGTAAACCCCTGAAAGAAAATGTGAACCTGGTGTATATTTGTCTCCATTAACTATTTATTTCGTGATTTAATGTGGGGAACTGTGGCACATAATTAGCAGTATTTGTGATTTGTTTGTCAAGCCATGATGACAAGGTAAGGAACCAACAAGTTTTTGATGAATGGGGAAATAACTTCAAGATGAAAGTCGATTTAAAGTGATTTGTTCTTTGTTCTACCAATATTTGGTTAAAATCAGGAGAAAGCAACAATTAGCCTTATATGCATACAGATTATCTGCTAGTTTTAGTGAGTTGTGCACTACCGTATATTCACTATCTGAGGTCCTCTTATCTTTGTGCAGAATGATTCTGAATGAAATACACAGATCTGTGAGTTGACAATAAATCTCCCTATCAGTGTCACTAAGACAAATTCCTGTGTATTGTAATTATTTGGTAATCAGAGTGGTTTATATTCTGAGAGTACACTCAGCTGTTCTAAGAAAAAACAATTCAACAGTTAATTCCTTTGCCTGAGGCCATGTCAGAAAAGAAACAAAAAAAAAAAAAAAAAAAAAAAACACAAATTATCCTTGGACTCAAGGGCAACATCCCTGTTAACCCACAGTGAATCCCTATGAGGTGATCGTGTCCACACAAGCTTTATCTACCCACTGAGGCCTCTGCAGTGTTTGAACAAAAAAACAACCAAATCAAGCAGTTTATACTGAGATTTATTTTCATTGGGATTTAATTCTGAAATGTTTAGGAAATCACTGGATAATGTCAACTCAAACACTGGACTGACATGACGAAGGTTTCTGTCATCATTCTCCCCAGGAGATTTCCGAGTAGTGTTTGAGTTTGAAATTGAACACATGCCTCCTAAGATCCCCTCCCNCCCCCCGAGAGAGCCACTGCTGTTTGCTTTACCAGGTTACTACCTGTGTGTTCCTGACTGCTGAATGAAGACAGATAAATAATATTTTGTTTAACAGACTTACGTAAAATTCAGTAACTCTAACCATTTCTATTTTAAAGGATTTTGCATATTTGAGCTGAATAAATATTACCTGCATACATATTACAATGCTGCCAATCATTTTCCAAAACATACACCCACATTGTAGTTGTCATGTTATTTTGCCAAATCCTCTAATCTTTCAAAATGAAATGTTTAATTGATATAAACATACTGTATTAAAATTCAGTGTTTTGCCTGCTGACATTTAAGCACAATTATAAAAGGCACAGTCATGTTAATTTCTCTGAAAACGCAGACTGTATTCCTGACAGTAACATACATTTTCTTCCATGTAGCTCATTGTTGAGTCGGTTTAAATACGTAACTTTTGACAAAAACATAACAGCATGTTGTTCACTGTGATGGATTACTATCTCAAACAAGTTTCAGTCACTACAAGTTGATTTTAATAGCAGTCTGGAATGATCTGAAACCAATGACAATCTGAAAGGTAGGAAATTTTCCGTTCCAATAGTATGTTTTGGAAAATTATTGGTGGTAATGTGCTGTAAGGTGCATGAGGTTGTATTTATTGGACTCAAACATGCAAAATCACCAGTATGGTCCTTAAAGATGTAAATAAATCCTTGGCTGACAAAATAACACTTTACACACTGAGTCCTCTATTTACAACATTGAACATTGTAAAAAAAAAAAAAAGGGNTAAAAAAAAAAAAAAGGTGTAGATTTTTCCTGCTTCTGTCTAACAGTACCCATCATGTTATTAGCAGTATTTAATATTTTCACAGCCGACAACTGCTTGTTTATTACAGCACTCAATTAAAACTGTAATGGTTCAGGATGAGTGTACTTGATGCCGGGCAGGAAGTCAATCTTGGCTCTAGCGGCCTGATTTAATTGTTGAAGCCTGGTCGAGGGGGATGGTTTCCATTGCTGCAGGGGACAACTTGGCTTTGTAAGTGGACTAGTTACAGAATTTTCTGGATGTTAAAACTTTTTTACATCCCCTTGAGCAGCTACTAAGCAAATAAATTACTCAATATAATGAGCTGTTCCTCTCCCCTGTGGAAATCCTGAGCTTTAGGCTGAGAGGTAGAGTTCGACATGTTTTTTTTTTTTAAATATTCTTACAACCCTTGTAAAGAACTGGTTTCATCTAAAGGATACCTTTTTTTTTTAACCACACTTTGAAATATAAAAGGCATAGCACAATCCATCAGGCTAATCCTTATTTAGCCATTTTGAATATTTCTCCTAGCACACAATGTACCCGTGGTTTAGAATCATCTCACCATGTTCTCTCTTTCCCCCTCATCTTTTCTCTCCAGCTCTACGCAGGCCTTTGGGTTGAGATTAGTACTGTTTTTCCCACAGTTTATACTGCAAAGCCTTTAGGGATTCTCTGTTTATACTGAATTTATATGTGGAAGGAGGAGGTGAGATTGAAAACAGCGAGCTAATGAGAAGACGGTTCTGTTTTGCCTCGTATGGAAAAATAACAATTGCTTCCTGTACACCGCACAGCACGAGTGAAAGTACAAGTACATGGGGATATTATAATGTGTTAATGTGCCCATCATGTTTGAAAATAATTAGACGGTAACTACTGCTTAATGTTATTTATTAGACTGAAGTATAGCATCTCAATTACATTTTATTCTGGAGCCCACAGGTATTGGCTAAACTAAGACACTCTAAAACTTACACTGTCCATATTGAAAATAGATCATTTCTGTGGATTTAGAGGGATCAAAAATAGGAAGGGGGATTCATTCCAGAACACATGTAGAGAAGTTAGTTAACACATTTTTTTCCCCCTAAGTACAAGATTGTTATCTTTATATGGTACCTTCCTTTCTCTCTTATTCTGTCAATACTTAAACCTAATACCTAGAGATAACAGATTTTTAACAGCCTATATAAACAGGTCTCATTTTGAGTTAAAAAAAAAAAAAATGTGGAAACTCTTTCTGCAGCTAAACGAGGAAAGAGGTGTACCAACCATTGCACACCAGCGTTTCATTTCCTGTTCAGCCAAAGATTCCAAGAAAGGCAAGAACTGTAATAGTGAGACACAACCAACTTTATATATACAGAAAATCATGTACAGAGCCCCCTCTAGACCGGAACATTAACCACCCTCCAGTGTTTACTACAAAGCCTGGATTGGCCTCACAGTGTATTGATGCCTGGGAAATGCTCACTTCGTGCTGGGACCAGTGTTCTGGTTTATTGTGGTCATCTCAAGGCTGTGTGGTCTCTACAGAGTTATTTGGGTGGCATAGGTGGGGGAGAAATCAGCGCATTTTCATGTGCGGCGTGTTTTCATTCCACCCTGCCAACTGACTCCATATGACACCGTCTCAACACACCAGGGCTACTGCTCCTTCCCCTCACAGGACGGGCATGTCTTCTCTGTGAAGTAACAGGTTTAAAGAACCGTCTGGAATACATTAGTCACAGTTATTAATGAGGTTGGTTTGATTCTCTCTCCCCTTGTCTCAGCTTTTTAAAGTCATGATGATGCTGAGGATTTTGGCTAAATCGAAAAGACAGGACTTGTCAGCTCAGCGGAGACACATACAGTTCAAATAAGAGACAGAAAACTCAGGAGACAGAAGGGAGTGGAAGAGTTTTGGATGAAGAGAACATGATACAGTCCAGGCCTATGGTATACTCTCTCTCTCTCTCTCTCTCTCTCTCTCAACCAGGCTAGATGATGTTAGGGAGTGGATTTCTCCTCCATTAAGCCAAGAATTGGATCATTTTAGGCTTATTAACGGTATACGTGAAGAGTTTTTAAATAAATGCATACAAACATTCATGTACTGAATATTGAGAGAGAGGCAGAAACTGACAGGAAAACAGATGAAGCTAAGAAAGCATTCTCTGTTACATCTCTAAACTTAACATGTGTTTATGAACCTGCTGGAATATTGTTTTGCAATGCACAAATCTTGCATTATTTAGTATTGCACCTTGGAGGGCAATCGTATGACATTGACACTGAACGGAATGTGACATTTCCAGTCGCCATGAGGGAGTGAAACCCTCACCAGAGAAAACATCTTCATCTAAAATAAGCAGCCTTAACTCAAGCAAAGCACTGAGACGCTGGTGTCACTCATTCTTTCTCCAGCCTTCATAACTCCTCCTCATGACCTTCTTACTAAATATAACATTTCACGCATTGATTTGGGGATGTGGCGCATTCACAGCATGCCTCCGCCATAATGACCTATTTCAACAGATTGCATGGAGTTAAGTAGTTTTTTTGTGCACTCTTGTCTTCAGGCTGTGGCAGGAAGTTGATAGTGCCACATTTTCTATGCAGAGGTAGACAAAACATACCTTGGTTGTGTTGCGTGGGCTGTTACTAATTCTTCTAATGAATATGTGATGGTCTCTTGGCAACGTGGCTACAGATGTATCTTTTACTCTATGCGGATGCATATTAAACAGGGGTTTTATGAAATTTTCATCACAGCGTTGATGGTGTGTGTGCTCTCAAGGCACTCAGGAGATGTTTTATCTAACACAGTGCAAATTTGTGAGATTACAGAACTTACTGGAACCACAAGCACTGTGATTGAGTACAGATCATCCACCTTGGTGGATGATCTGTACTCAATGATAATAAATCTGTACTTCAATGATAATAAATTGTAGGAATTGGGATAAAGGCCAATGTAAGCTTGGCAAAAGATGGTTCAGATTCTGTCTGTCTCTTCACCATGCCAGCAGGCAAGCTTCCCATTACCGGATGAATGGCTGTGATTGAAATCATGACTCTAACACACTTCGTTATCTGTCAGCATAGTATTACAAGAGGGATGGGCTTCAACAGGATTGTTGTTATGCCATTCTAGGAAACTGAGATCTAGAAGCACTATCACTGTTGTATGAACACAGTAGAGAGTTACAGTCCAAACACCTCACAAGTTTTTTTGCTGTTCCAAAAACACAGCTGCCCTGTCAAAAGAGCACCGCAAGCTGTTTGGCTTTGTCAGTTATATCATATATGGTCTGTTCTGTGTTGCATGTGAGTGCATTTGTGACTGCATAGAAGGGAGAATAATTTATGCGCTAACCAACCACGCAAACGTCACATTACAGTAAATCATCATTAATTTCAATAAAACAATCTTTCATTGAGAAGTAATTTATCTGCACTCACGTCTATTATACTCATTTCAGGATTTTGACCTCAATGGAAGTAATTTATTCAAAAGGCTTTCTGCAGCAGCATTCTCATTTGGCCTGGAGATTGCTATCATCCATATCACAATACCCCTGAGAACAAGTCCCTCCTTCCTCTTTACCCATTCACCGACCTTTCACGGACTGCCACAATCAGGCCTTTGTGGGCTCTGCTTGTCTGTCATCTCCCTGGTTCTGTTGATATGGGTCTCGTGCTGAGAACGTGGTCTTCTCATACACTGCACTAAATGCTGGCTAATTGAGCTTGTTGAGCCAGAACCTGTCAGTGTGCTGATAAGAAGGTATTTGACCTCTTTAAGAGGCCCTTGGTGATGCCCTCCAGAGAAATCAGCCCAAAGGTAGAGCCTAAGAAAATATATTTTTTCTTAACTTTATTTATAACAGCCTCTAATCAAATTTCTGGTCTGCTGACACTGGAATAATGTTTAGATGGGTTAAAGTGTTAATCTCACCCAGCCATGCCGACAGTAGATGTAAGGCAGGACAGTACACAGATAGGGCAGCTTCACGCAAATTAAAATGGACTTTGACTATCTTAAATCTGACACACTCAATAAAGACTGTTGATGCAGTCTAAAGAAAGAGCCCATAAAATTCACCACTCCGGAGTGCAAGTAGCAATTTCCTTATTCTTAACTCAACTGCTTATGTCTCATGTTAAGGTGGTTGGCAGGCGTCCACAAATCGTGGGTCTTGGGTGGATGCCCTTCCCATTTCCTCATCTAACTGCCATGAAGCGACTGTGTCTGTGCCCCTTCTTTTTATTCTTAATCTGAGTCAAACCTGAATGAAATTGCATTTGCAGCTACCCTACCCTTCTAGAATTCATTGGAAAATTGCTGCAAACCACATACATGCAAAGATGCATTTCACCCACCTCTGCAATGTAAAGGGATTTTAGTGCTCCTGATGTGATTCCCAGTAGCTTCCTTGTGATAATCCTTCTGACTCCAGGAACCCAAGACTAATCTGCCAGTGTTGCTTTAGTAAGCCTTCAATCATCCCAAGATGCCTGAAGCTCTGTAACATCTTCAGTTAGATTCAGTGACCATTATGGCCACAAGACAGTATTTTGGCAGTGACTGTGTGTGTTATGTGTATTTACGTGTTAAGGATGTCATGACCCACATATAAATTGCTGTCCTCTTGATAGTTTTGTTCACTCACATGATGTTGACAGCACATGAGGAAGTACAGTAGCCATCTCTGGGGGAATTACAGCCATCTACTCATGACATTATATTTTTATAATGACCTTTTCAGCACCTAGGCATTAATAACAGGGATGAGATATGTGCCGACCTGTATGGATATGTCAGATATGCAGTAGTGGAATGTATGGAGCTGTGCCAAAGGAAAGCCTTTGCCTTGAGGCTAGGTGGTTGCATTCTAGCTTGTATGCCTGTGTGCTTGACATGTGCGACTTGTGCATTTTAGTCATACGACTAATCTTGTCTAACTGAGGATGATTGATATATAGACCTCGCCACAGATAACCGTCGATATTTTTCCCATGGGGGGGGGGGNGGGAGATTCCAGAAACATATTCGAATACCCTCCAGTGACTCCAGAGTAAAGTCTTACTCTACCCTCAACCCTTTGGAAGTTGTCAGATGTTATTCTCTGAAATACAACAAAGGCTACAAACTAAATTATGTACGGTTTCTCAAACTTTATAGTGGTGCTTTTTAAGGGTCTGCAGCAGCACAGAGTAATGTATTACTCATGCCAATGCTGAGTATGTCTAAATCAATACTTGGAATTTAATCAGTGTAGTTTGTTTGTAAGGGACTCTGTTCCTTTGGGAAATTGGTTTATATCCTTGGAGAGAGATTATTGTGCTGTGCAGCAATGCAGCAATTTTGATATATTTACATTGGTGTTATGCATACCTTATCCCTTAATATTCAGCTGTGTGAATTTATTGGACATCATAATAATAATCTCTTTAAATCTAATTAAAACTGTTATAAGTCAAAAGAGGAGGAAAACCATCTGTCTGTGGTATTCATTATAAATTATGTCCCTGGGACAATGGAAGATATCACAAAATGTACTGTACATAATTTATTTCTAACACATTGTTGTTTACATTTCAAAGGTTTTATCTAGAAATTACCCACAGGACTGTAATATCATTAGCAATATTCTCAGAGAGTAGCCATTTTGGTGAAAACAATCCTAACAAGGGAGGACAATGGGGCAAGAAGGAAACTAAACTAAACTGGGAAAAAACTAAACTAAACTAAACTGGGGAAACAGCTGCAGCAGCGTTGCCAAGGTAACACAGGACTTGCCTATCTCCCTCCTGCCCCAGCACTGGCCCGATCCCTCTCTGTGTGAGCTGGGTACTTAATTTCACTGACCCCCTGGGTCTGGGCTGAACAGCCTCCATTGATTAGGACAAATGCAAGGGAAACCAGCCAGCCAAGCTCCTTCTTTATCAGGGTTAAGGATGTAGTCATAAAGGGGGGGAAGATGGGGAAGATGCCGGGGAGGCAGATGAATAGCTCAGGGATCCCTTGTTTTAGATGACATATTTAAAGGCTAATTAGTCGATCTATTCACTCAGTATAAATTTGCTGGGGCCACCACCTCACTCAGCAGCCATGATTGGGCTATTTAATGTATTCCACCTCTAAATAGAAACCATTAAAGGCTTCAAATGAATCTCCTCCCAACAATATCGGTCTTTTCAGGTGCAGGTGTAATGGTGCTGGGGAAGAGGTTTTGGGTGTGGTGTGTGTGAAGGTGTGTGTTTCCAATCGCTCTGTTTGTATTTTTGTCACACAGTGTTATTTGAGTCTTGGTATCAGGTGAAATCCTGTTTTGGTAGTTTAGCTCTTATGTGGCATGCCTTAGCATGGATTTTTATGAGCTTTTCATTGACAAGCAAGCGTGATTTGAGACACATGATCAGGGAATGTAATACTGCCCAGATAGTATATGCTGCCTAGTTTTTCTTGGAGCAGTTTATAAGCTGTTTTTTTTTTCCACACTTCCCACAGTTATGAGACAATGAATGAAATTCCTGCTTTATTTTTTTTTTTTTCACAACATGCTTAGGAAAAGAGATCAAGACATTCTGTCTCCTTGGCTATGCAGAGAGCATGACAATATAAAAGGGGCTGTTGAGTGAGCCCTTTTAGTTTTAATGTCTTGTACGTGGCGTGTATCAAACCATGACAGTCTCAGTAGTAAACCTCTGTCATAAGGGATGCAAGTCTGTGCGCACACAATGTGCACACAATCCAAGAGATTGTGTGCACATTTGTCTGGATGCACACATGCATGCAATATAGGCAAGATACAGCTGTTGTTTTTTTTATATTGCAGATGAGATGGATAATAGAATTACTCAGGATCCCTACTGCCTCATTAAATGCTTGTGGTCAGAAGAATTGATATAATCTCTAATAAATGCACTAAAGGGAGAGATGGCTGGAGATATAAAATCCACCCTAAAAACATGATACTCACAGTCCAGCTCAGGGTAATGTTTATCTTTTGTCCTTTGTTTGAGGTGTGTGTGTGTGTGTGTGCGTGTGTGCGCACATTGGAGGGTTACACAGGGACAGTGACAGGATTCAGCACCAGCTGCTCCTTGCAATGCCACCACCCCTTCCTCCCCTCCCCTTTCCAATGTGACACCCCCCCCTTGTCCCTACTGACTGGACAACACGCAGCCCCTTTATGCCACCTGTCTGTCAGCTAGACTGCACCTTGGGGAGCCTCTGTCACTGAGCATGGAGCTGCTGCTTGCTGCCTTTGTTTGGATTCTGGTGAAGCCCCTCTTGCCCCACTCTCTCCCCTCTCTGTCTCTGTACTGTCATTTACAGACACAGACACACAGGAGGACACACATAGACTAGTGATTGCCTCTGTCAGCTATTTCCTACATCTGTCTCTAGGCACAAAAGACCCCGCCATCACTGACACAACCCCCCACCCCTCTCCTTGCATGCTTCACACCTACACCAGTGGCCAGGATACCAACTACACAGGCTATTGTGTGGAGCAGAAAATGATGGCTTTTGAGGCAGATAGGAAAGATTGAAATCAACATTGAAACTGATGATACTGTACGAATACCCGTGAGCATCAAAATGCTGCGGTGACTTTAATGTCAGCATTAGGTTGTTTATTTCATGGACTGGGCAGTGTAATTCATCCTTTATTGCTTGTTATTTCTACCAAAACAATCATGTGGATTCTCTGCAGACCTGCTGGATGTCCTCAGGGGTGATTTGTCCTGCTTCCCTGCTTTCTCTACCTTCTCCACCTCTACTTATTCCTCTTCCTCCACCTCCTTCCTCTGTCATCAGCAGTCTGAGGTTGTGATCCGGGCTGTAAGGTCTGGGTGCAGCCTGTGGAATGGAGCGGGGAAGCTGCCTTACATGGCAATGGATCCTGTTGCCCTAGCAACTAGCTGTCCTTGAGAAAAGGGCATATTTTGGGGGTTTAGGAGGCTGGAGCACTGACAACCCCAGTCAAAACTCATAAAGAGTTGAGATGCATTGATCTGTTTGTCTAGAAGAGCACGTACTGTAAACACAGGAGAGCGCGCAATGCCTTAAAAATAAACCTATGAATCATAGGTTAGAGAGCTGCGGTGTACAGTGTGTTTGGAATGGAATGTGTGTGCAAAACTCTGCATGTTCCCAGGAAGCAAATTGTGATGTTTCTTAGGCCAGCAATTTGTCATTTCACCCACTGTACTACACAAGAGTGTTGCAAGGAATGTCATGTTAATGTGTGCATCCTGTGGTGCAGCAGGTGACCTGTTCCCATGAGCATGGTGGTGAAAGTGGGTGGAGGCTGTTCACATCCTTTTGTTTGCTTCAACAATGTTAGCTGAACATTCTGACATCTGAGCTCTCCGAAGCCTCCTCATTTCCTACCTGTTTCTTGTGTCTCAAATTCTAAACAGCCTACACCCATTCAAGCATTGCGATACAAGAAGAGAAAGGTTTTTTTTTTTTTTTCTTCCCACATCGGGAAGACTGTAACACTAGTAGCACAGTAACTGAGGCTTGGTATCAGATGACAGTAAAAGTTTTCTGCCTCTGGTTTGAGGTTGCATGCAATGTTAAGTAAGGCCAGAGTGTCTTTGTTTGTGATACTTTCGGCAACAGTATGAACTCTCACAAAGAAAGGAGTTCTCTGTGTTTGTGTGAGGGTCAGCACTGGGTGTCTGTGGGAGGTTATCCATCAAATTAAGTGAAAATTTTGATTGATTTTAAATTTAAAAGTTGGAATGTAATGTGATTTGTTCTGCCATCCTCCTCTAATAAAGCCACACAGCAACTAATTCATAATTGTGCTGAATTATAGAGTCAAATGCATTTGAAATATTGTATCACCGCTGTTATCTGCTATATCCGGCCCTTGTATTACCAATTTTCCAGAGAATTTCACTTTAATAATCGACCTGGGCATGTGGCTCATCTGACTCATAAGGCTACGGAGGACCACGCCACAGTTTCAAATCATGTATCATTATCTTCAGTAAATGACATTTTTCCAGTTCTGGTATGATCTCTCGTTCCAAAAAAATAGAATATGATATAGCTAGACTTAATAGGATGTGAATTCAAAAGACCGACAAGCGATCTTAAATGGAGATTAATACCTACGCAGGGGCCTGCCTAATGCCACACCCCAGCCATCTGCAGCCCTGTGTACCGACGAGGGCCACCAGCTACATGATTGGACCCCTACATCCTTAGGAGAGCAAGCTGTCAAGTGATCTGCCTGCATGAAATGACCCTTTCCACCTTATTCCCCCCAATCTTGTTTATATTCTTACCCTGTGTGTACATGTTGGCTAAGATGCCTGCAATTTCACCATTCCACGTTTATTCTTTTTTTCCCCTTATGCTGAAAACAGCAGGGAAGAAGAAAAATGGTGTGCAGTGAAAATTCCAGACATTATTACAGTGATGCTTGCATGGCTCCAGCGATACTCCCCTTTCATCTCTGTTTCCTCCTCTATTGACAGATGGTAGTTATCAGACAATATGGAAATAATGTGGTTAAGATCGTTTTTGCTGATTTTCCCTTTGGTATTTATGACCTGATTATCAACATGAGAGTGTTGTGGTCTTAAACGCTGTGGGGGTGTTGTTTGAATTGAGTGACTAACGTTTGCCACATGGGAATGACGCACTATCTCTAAACAGTCTGAGTGCTGGAGAAGTGTTTAGGATGGTATGCTGCATTTGTGTTTGAATGAGTGGTAACACACTGCACTGCTGCTGGAGTGCTTTTGTCACATGTATGTACTTTGCGTGTGTGTGTGGGTATACAGTATTTTGCAAACTAGGGCTATTACGCTTGCCGTATTGTTCATATGTATGGCTGCACAATGATGCATCATATTATAATAATACAATTTTATTGCAATATTTTAAAATAATATTGTTATTTTTATGGATCATTGTGCATAGTATTCATGTGCCTAGGTGGCCATTACTGATATTAATATTATGATCATATACCATCTTGTATTTGTTTTTCCACAATAATGCATTCCCATTTTTAATCGTTATTTTGGTAGTGAAAGAGTTGCGACAAACATATTTACTGAGACTTAATAAAATTAAACACACTTCCTTATCAAAAGAACACATATAAGAGTACATTTTGAACAGTAAAGTGCCCTAGAAATTCAATTAGTTTTTATGCATAAACATAAATATAATTCAAGTTTATTTGTTGTTATTTATTTATTTATGTGTGTAATCTGAATCAAAAATGGGTCATATATGTGTATGTGTGTGTGTGTGTGTGTGTATATATATATATATATATATAAAGATGGAGCCTATGAAAGATTTATGTATTGCATTTTCTTTTTTAATATCTGCTAACATATATACCAAATACCAATATTTGTAACAGGCCGTTAAAATTGATCTGCTAACATATAATCATTCAGGGTCTATGGTGTGCATTCACAGATGTCACTGTATATCTGTGCTATGTCAGTTTCTGGTTTTATATTTAACAGAATTATGGCGATAATAAGAAGGGTCAGTTTGTCTAAAATTAATTTACACCAGTTGTTACATGACTACTATTTCCAGAAGTTTCCATATTTTTAGATGTCACTCACATTCTGAACAGTGGTCCACACTACATTTTGTCCTTGTGAGTGTGAGGCTTGTTTATGTGCCACATATATAAGAGTTAAAACCCTTCTGTATGAGCTGATATTGTCCTCTGGGCATGAGTCAAATAGGGTTTATTCGCTCATTATGGCCTCTCCTTATTTATTTATGGATGGATGGAAATAAATGTGCGAATGTGTGTTACGATGTTCTGTGTCTGCGTGTTTGTGATTCCGGTGTCTGTACAATGTATGTGTATCTGTTTGTGTGTGTGATTTGAGCCTTGCTGAGGCTCCTGTGCCCTTAGAGCTCATTTCCCAGGTGTCCCACATTTCCAGCTAATCTGCCGCTCACTTTGTCCCCTAATCTGTCTCATAGGAGCCTGCTGGGAGGATTGGGGGATATGAGCTCTTTGACAGCTGCAGAGGAGATGCAGCTTAGAGCAGAAAGCTGAAGGACATAGAGGAAAAGTCACTTCTTAATGACATCCATGTCGTTCCATCTGCCACACAAGGACACACAAGACCATTACACATGGATACAAAAGTCAGGGAATTGTTCATGTGGGATGATTGATAAATTCTGAGTCCTTTGCATAAGGAAATTAGCAAGGGTTATAATATTTTTTTGTAGAAGTATAATATAATCCCTTAGATGGTCTTGCACATTTGAGCTAAATCATTTTAATTTTTAATTTCCAGAGCAACTAAAAATTGTTAAGTTCCAGAGCATCTACAAAATTGACAAACATTATTCCTGCAGAATTTTCTCTCCACTCTCTCCCAAGACTGTTGGCAGCAGTCTGTCAAGTTGGAAGGAGATTATTTTGAAAAATAAATAACACCTCTGACTCTGATATTTCTATGTAGGGTTCAGAAGTTATGAATCAACTATTGCATTCATGATGCAAGACAGCTCGTGCAGTGGAAAATCAAACACTATTTCATGCACAAATGAGTAGCCTAACTCCACTGTGCTACCTGATTTGCATAAACACAACCAGCACCACTCCACCCACATTGGCACAACATGGTTGACACCAAGAATTCCTAAAAAGGCACAAGCACAAAAAAAGGACTTCTGACTGTTTGCACTGCTGCCAGCTATGTGCCCTGATGCACTCAGATCTGATGTGATGTTGCCCAGCTTGGATGTGGGATTTGAAGTGCAACACGGTAATTAAAATGACTAGTACAAGTGAGTTTCTCTTTCAGTTGTTAAAGCTAGAAATGCCTTTTTTAATGCCTTTTTTCAGCTGTTATCAATAGTTTGGTAATACCAGTTTTGCATCCAAACTATTTGAATACTCATGGAAGCCTGCAAAGTGTAGCAGACAATTTTTTTTTTACACTGGTCATCATATAATTTAGCGATATTATTTTGAACTTCAGGCAGGTGTTCTTTATAAGAGCACCCATTACGTGTCTCTGTCCCATTCCTGACAATGAGAGCAGCCTGATTTACACCTTGTAGGTCATCAGTGGTCACCCTCACATACTGACACTATCCTGCCTTACAGTGTGAGAAGCTACACAGAGTCCCAGACCTGCTAATTGCACCAGACATGGAAACCTAGAGGGAGAAATGAATATCTCATTTGTGTGCCAGTGTGT
The DNA here is from genome assembly GCA_014773175.1 of Lucifuga dentata. NCBI lineage: Eukaryota > Metazoa > Chordata > Actinopteri > Ophidiiformes > Bythitidae > Lucifuga > Lucifuga dentata. The sequence goes on from VXCM01002401.1 coordinate 142,139, forward strand.
GTGGGGTGAAGCGAATGCCAGTTGCCTAATAGCTTTCACACAGCCTGATTGAATTAGATGGTGAGGAGGACTGCATTCCTAATTGAATTGTGGAGACCTTGTGTTGCAAACAGTGTGAACTAGTGTTCCCCATGGAAGAGGGGGGACAAGCTGCTGTGTCCTCACTCCCACAATCAGACACACACACAACATGTCTGCTTTCCTCTGGTTAATTTGCAGCCATGACTGTCTTTTTACACTCCACTCAGATGTGAGCGGTTCAAAGGCTGATGGTGTGAGTGTTGTAGGATGGTAGAGGTAATAAGTAAGCTACTGCAAATGCTAACAGGTTTTCCTAATGTAATTTGTGCTCTCTTGGGAGCTTGTAAACAAGCACCCCTCTTTATGAAATGCCCTTATTAATGGATAACACCTGATCAGTCCCTGCAGTGATTTATCTAAATTGTTTTGCAGTTAGCAGCAGAGAAAACACCCGTCCAAACTTGTAACCTTGCTCACTGTAGCGGCCTCTTTGGTCACAAAAGAATAGAGGGAAATACCTATCATCCACGCACATAGAATCTCTCTTGACACTGGCCATTTTCATTGCTTTCAGCACTTTTTCCTGCTGTGCTCACAAAACATAACACCTCTCTGGCCTTTTCTTTTCCACACCTTGAACAGCAAACACACACCTTGCTTTATTCTTCTTTTGCCCCCCATCTCTTCTTTAATGTGGATTCATTAAATGCAGTTTTGGGGGAGGGTGGATTTGATCCTGAAAAGAGGGAAAGGGGAAAACAGCGGAGGTGGGGCTGTGATGACCCAGACTGCCGGACAAAGGGCCTGTGTTGGGTGCTGCAGTGGGCAAAGGAGACTGGATGGGTGTTTTTTNTTTTTTTTTTTTTTTTTTGTTTTTTTTTACTAGATTACCCATCAGCCAGATGATTGTCTGGTTATGATTACACACCTAATAATACTGCCCAGGTGGCCATGATGAACATACCAGCCTTTGCGTGCTCTTTGTGTGTGTGCGTTTGTGTGCATGTGTGCGACTTGGTCCAAGGATCCAGATTCATGGGCAGCTCAGCTGGCCACATCATTGCATTTGAAAACCACACACACCCTCTTTCTCCTCTCTCTTTGTATGTTTCTCTTTCAGTTTCTTGCAGACATAGGACACACACACACACATATTTTGTTGGATACAGATGGTTTTAGCTGCAGGTCTCCTCTCTTATGTGCTATAAACCTCTCCAGTTATAATATTCAGGAAACCTTTGAAACAACCAGCAAATTACCTGCTGTAAAAACCAACTAGCACCCTCACCACTCACAGCTCTCACAGAACTATTTTTATTCCATGAGTCTACCAAAGATCCCGAATCAAATCCTTTTTGTCATTGTATGTTATTAAATGTCATAAACATATACAGAGGCTGAGGGTTTGGGATGTGGGGGTTGGAGGGAGTATTATTGAGTACCCAAATTTATATTTAAGACCCATTACTAGATTTTAGTAATCAAGTACTTGGTCTTTACAGCAGTCAAACTGGCTTTAGAAGCAAAACTGTCTCATATAAACAGGAGAATTATTTTTGTACAAATATGAGAGTTAAGGCTGAATATGCCTGTTGTGTGCCTGGAACCAATTCCAGGTGATCTGGAGTTTTTGACACTGTTACCACTAAATTGAGTCTGAAGTGTTTAAAACTTTTCTACTTATACACATTTCATTGTTTGTTCCACATCCAGGATTCATGTCCCTGGTCCCCAGAGATCTGACCGTGAAAATGTGGTGTGTTTGCTCATGATATTAATGACACTAGCACAACAGAAGATTGCTTAGCAGTAATTAGTCTTGCAGTAATTACCTTTTCTTGCCAGAAGAATATCTGAAGTTGGAGGAAAGATTCATAAAAACATATTTCAGCCAGACTGCCAGGATGATGATCAAAGAGCTCAGCAGCAGCAGTCTGGGCTGGAAGAGAGGAAAGGAATCAAAGCTCTGATCTGTTTTTTAATCACTATTCTTTCGTTCTCTGCGGCTCTACATCTGACACCAGACAACTTTGCAACTCTGAAAATCTGTTATCAGGGTATAAAGTGGAAATTCCCTGAATATTTCCCCAAAATAATAACCGGGGCAGAGAAGCCGGCATGCCAGGACATATAATAATGTTTCCTCTTGAACTGGATAGAACAGTTTCCATGAATACCTTTTCTCTGCTGTTTTAGCTTGCTTAGATATCAGATGACAAGGCTTTCACGTGGGGCGATGCATCAGGTGCCAAAAGGTTCAGACTGTTACTGGAAAATGATGGACTTTCAATTCTGCATATTTTTATATGAAGCCCCTTTCATTTGATACTCTATCAGCCTAAATATTTTAGGAAAGGTGATGAAAAGACTGCTTATATAAGAGGTTCAGTCATAAGATCTGTATGCCAGTTTTGGTTGAGTGTGAAAGTTGGAACAAAAATCTTTTTCTACCTTTTAAAAATACAACTACTTAAAGCAGATGTGTTATTGTTTTTAATTTAGGGGTCTATTATCTATTATGAAATCTTTGCTTTGCTTTACTGTGTAATAAACACACTGATTTACTTCTTTCCCTTGTGTAACACCAATGTGCACTCTGACTGAAAACAGCCTATTTTTGTACTGTCTCTTTAAGCACNCCTTCCTAAAAAACCCACTCTGGCCTGATTGGTCAGCTGCACTGCATCATTCCTAAGCTGGCAATGCTACATGGTGGATGCTAGCCGAACACTCACACTTTAACCTCATACTTTAGGGGCGTGTCTAACCAGGTGTGTAGGCAGGTAAATTCAAATATGTTACATGTTGATGGAAACATTTTACAGAAGTAAAGGACTAATTAACAGAAGCTTTCAGGGCAGTTCAGGACCTTTGGTTTTTGTATTACTGGATGCATTTCTATAGGTGTAAACCCCAAGTTTTACAACTTTGACAAATACTCCCTATTGTGTTAAAATACACATAAGGCAAAAATCACAAAAATAGTTAAGAAAGTTTCACAAAGTAAACTTAAAGTTAGGTTAAGTTCTCTTTGACTGGTGAGATATGAAATAAAGCACTATTCATCCTACGCTAAATTTGTCCCAAAATAGGTCCTCTGAACATACATTTTTGACATCTGTTTTTTGGCTAAATCATAGCCTCAACAGATGGAACAGATTTAGCCAATAAACAGTGTCTTTGATGCTAAGTGCTTGGTGGGAAATATTGCTTGATCTGTTTCAGGCTCCTCACCCACCAGTGTGCCAACCAACAACTAATGTGGAATATTTAAATACAGCTACTGCAGCAGTGAGACACCGCCACATGCTGATCGGTTTTATTCTCTCATTTTCTTCCTCAAAATATAAAATTAGTGTCATGATTGTTTTGCACAGTCTGCATACTGTTACAGCACACTTATTCACATGCTGTATTCCTTGGCTCAAACCTCACAGCCATTGCACTTCATCGTAAGCCCCACCTCTTCCCTCCTGTCTCTTTGTTTCCATCTTTTCACTCCTCTCTCCTTCCCCCCTTCACTTCTCCTTTATGCTGTTTCCTTTGGTGTTCCTCCTCTGGGGGCCGCGCTCCCGTAGACCTCGCTGTGATGCTGAGTTTTGGTCTCCATTCCCCACATAGCTGTTGCCTGGGCCTCATTCACCCACTCTGACTGGTTGACTGGCAGCGTGAATGTCCAGGCTTCATGTTTCGCTTCTGTACCCCAAACCTTTTCCTCCATCAATCATGTGAGAAGAAAAACATGCCAAGGCTAATATTTAGTGAGGAGAGCTTCAACATTTCTTCAGTTTCATATCAGAAAAACACTTCCTGCTGCTGTTTGTGACACAAACTGTCACACTGCTTTGTCGTATACACGTTAGTGTTTACAATAAACAGAAGTAACAGTAAAAATTTCCATTTCCCAGCACACTTGTGTGTAAAAATTACATCAATTTTGTTTTTTCCTTTTACTTTTACATTTAACACGCATTAAATGAAAACAGCTTCTTCTGGATTTCTAGCAGTTCCACTAAAATGTGCATACTTTATTAATCCTAGTGCAAAATCGCTTAGTTACAACAGGCAAAATTCACAAAAGTCAGATAAGGAGAGTAAATAAGTTAGAAATAACTGAATAAGAACCATAAAACAGAAAATTAAGAACAGAAATGTTCTAGAACAGAAAAAAAAAGAAAAAATTAAAGCCACCCTATGAATACACACTGTACTCTGCCGCATAACATACAGCTCATAGTTAGTGCTGGGTCATATAACATATGTACATTATACATATACAGTATAAATTACATAAGATTGTTTACAAAACTATGCATGTTAAATGTACCTATTCATTGCTTTCTGTGTTATATAGTGCATGCATGTGTGACAATGAATAATCACCATAGATCCTAGATTTTAGAACATGATGGCTCCAGGATAGTTTACTTTGAGAAGCAAATGGAAAGAAAGAATATAAATCCATGCCTCAGCAGGTCTGTGTGTACTGAGATGTGTCCATTTAATATAAACACTGGGATTGGACCTGCACTGATTCTGCCTTCTGTGTTGACTTCCTTTAAACAGGAGTAGCAGCTGCAGATGTTTCCTTGTTCCAGATGCTGCAGTCCAGCCGTAATTGCTAGTAGAAAACCAGAATCAATTAATGGCTTTATTGTTAATACTCGACAATGTAGAAAACTGCAGCTGTTTAATAGGAAGCTCTCGATAATAGGCAGGAAATGAAAAATGTTCACACGCTAAAATCACAATGATTTGACAGTAATTATTCTGGAAAAAAATCAGAAAAACTATAGCATTTTGACAGAACAATATTTCAAAAAAAAAAAAAAAAAAAAAAAAAGACCAGAATTTGAAAGAAGAGATAGAGATAGTTTGCTTGTATCTAAAGGAAAACACAGACAGAGCTGAGGGTTGCGGTGCCTCTCCTGTGTGAATTTTTCATTGAATTTTTCAGTGAATTTTCAGTGAATTTTTCATGTTCTTACACAGCCAGTCTCAGCATCAGCGGGGGAAGTGGGAGCTGGATGTTGATTACCTGAGGCAAAACTAAACTCAGATGGTTTGGCCCAGAATTAAAAAATAAGCTCTTGACATGGTGCAGATGGTGGGAAAAAAAAAAAAAAAAAAAAAAAAAAAGGTGATTTCTTAGTCATGATGGTTTAGCTGGAATGTGACTCAAGAACAGATATGGGGATTTCACAGACAGTTAAATTTATCACCTGAATGACTGATGCTTATGCCAGCGCACAAACAGATTCACCCACACACACGCAGATGAACAAACAGATATTTCAAGGCTGCTGTAGTGTGCGTTCATCTTCGTATCTATCATGACTGTAACCTTCCTCCCAGGTTTTCAGAGCGGGGGCCTTAAAAGGGCTCTTAACAGAAACCAGGGCACTTTAGAGATTTTCTGGCAACCTGGACCACAGTGAATAATTCAAAGCAAACTTATAACATGTTACCGTGTTGCCATTATCTGCAGACTTTCTTCACATGCAAGGTTAAACTGGTATATATAGTATATTTATATGGTGTTTGTACTTGTGGGCTGTATTTTTTGTGTATTTTCATTTCAAATAACAGCTAAGTATAAAAATATCGACTATCTCAGATGCACCATCTTTTCTTTTTAAATAGATAATGAATGTTGGATGTACATATACAGATACTACATGTAACCTGCTACCTATATGGTTAGCACAGACCTTTTACATTGTACAATCTTGAGTTTCTTGTGCTGTGATACTAAGTTGTGAAATAAAGCAGTATAACTTTTTTATTAGGCATATATTGCAATTAATGACCTTTTTGATGTGCCATAAATAATTTCTTAAAATGTTGTAGATAATAATTTAATAGTCTTCTTCTTTTCCTTTCGGCTTTCCCTTCAGGGGTCACCATAGCAAATCATCTGCCTCCATCTAACCCTATCCTCTGCCTCCTCTTCTCTCACACCAACTAACTTCATGTCCTCTTTCACTACATCCATAAATCTCCTCTTTGGTCTTCCTCTAGGCCTCCTGCCTGGCAGTTCCAACCTCAGCATCCTTCTACCGATATGTTCACTATCCCTCCTCTGTACATGTCCAAACCATCTCAGTCTGGCCTCTCTGACTTTATCTCCAAAACATCTAACATGCGCTGTCCCTCTGATGTACTCGTTCCTGATCCTATCCATCCTCGTCACTCCCAAAGAGAACCTCAGCATTTTAGTCTCTGCTACCTCTAGCTCTGTCTCCTGTCTTTTCTTCAGTGCCACTGTCTCTAAGCCATGTCTCACCACCGTTTTGTACACCTTTCCTTTCATTCTTGCTGAGACTCTTTTGTCACACATCACAC
>VXCM01002402.1:0-12964 GCA_014773175.1 Lucifuga dentata
AAAAAAAAAAAAGACCATGGGCCTTGGGTCATGATGATACATACTTAAAAGCCCCAGTGCTGTTATATCTACATCAGCACTCCTGGAAGGCCTCTTGTCCAATCAGAATACTTGCTTTTATCTGTTGCATAATGTCCGTTATCAACAGGTCGTGTTGATGGTACCTGGTACAGTTCAAAAAGAATCTTAATTCAGCTTTGGAAAAAAAACTGTATCCCTCCCTCTCTGAAAACTACAGACCCATCTCCAAAATCACGGGCTCAAGGTCATGATATGTTTGATAAATTCCAGTCTTTTATCAGAAGCAAGGCTCAGAGTCACTAATAAATCCTCGTGCATTCCCATTCTGGCCAGTGCACTTTTCTCTTATTACTAGATCTAAGTGCAGCCTGAGAAACACCCGGGCATGAATGCTTTTATCGATGGGCTTAAGTGCTGGATGGGTTTAGGAAGGACAGCAACACAATGGTTCTCTTCCTGCTGCTGACAGGTCTTTTTGATTTTTTTTGATTTTTTGCGGTCGGGGACTATTTTTCGTGTTCAGCCCATATTTCTCACGGTGTTCCCAGAGCTCTATTCTTGGTCCACTTGTATTTTCCATTCATATGTTCCCCTTTTGGCAATTTATCAGCTGTTTTAAAGTATTATTAAGCTTCTGTTTTATGTAAAATAATGGAGAGAGTTGTGGTTTAGCATCTCACCTCCTCAGTTAATATCAGTTTTGATCCACTGCAGTTTGTGTATAAGAGTTACAGAGGAACACATGATGCTGTTCTTTCCTTTTCATTTGAACCTTCATTTTGTAATGCAGCATCTCTAAAAGCCTGCAGCCTACGACAGAATCCTGTTTTTACATTTTACCTCCACATTTAATACAATGAAAATAGATTTTTTTTTAAAAGAGGTTGACTGAAATGGGATTACTAGAAGCCTGATACTCTGGATCAGAGTTTTCTTGTTTCATGGAACACAGAAGGTTTGATTTAATGGACATATCAGATAAATGCCTTGTTAACACAGGTTTGGAGTGGTATTTTAACTCAGGAATGCGTCCTATCACTGTGATTATTCTCTCTGTACAGCGCTGGCCAAAAGTTCTGAACCCCCCTAGATTTTTTGTGTAAACTTTTTTTCTGAGTTAAAATACCACTCCAAACACAACTAAATGTTTTTTGTTTTTTTTTAATGTTAGAGGAAGTACAACTGAAAAAAGCCAATAGCTGTTTATAGTGTTAAGTAGGAAGACACTTCAGACATGTTAAAATTTGAAGAAGAATACCAATATTATTAGTAGAGATCAAACAGGAAGTTAAAACATCTTCTTTGAGGTAGGGTCAGAGGTCAAATGCTTTTCACATGTTTTCAGTGACTTGTAGAAATATTGTAGTCACATTCCATCCATCCATCCGTTTTCTAAACCCATTTGTCCTGTTGAGGGTCACGGGGGGCTGGAGCCTATCCCAGAGGTCATAGGGCGAGAGGCGGGACCCTGGACAGATCACCAGTCTATCACACAGACAGACAAACACATTCACGGGCAATTTAGAGTTCCCAATTCACCTGACATGCATGTCTTTGGAGGTGGGAGGAAGCCGGAGCACCCGGAGGGAACCCACGCAGACACGGGGAGAACATGCAAACTCCACACAGAAAGGCCCTGCCCCGGCTGGGAATCGAACCCAGGACCTTCTTGCTGTGAGGCAACAGCACTAACCACTGCGCCACCGTGCTGCCCTTGCAGCAGTTGTAGTCACATGACTACTCTGAAATCTACAATTAAGTCTAAAGAATAGTTGAATATTCTGAACAAATACTCAACTACTTGTAAAACACCAATAAATGAATTTTGTGTTTGGAGTGGCATTTTGGTAGAGTTTACACAAAAATACAGGAGGGTGCAGTACTTTTGGCCAGTGCTGTATGTCAATGAATTCAGGCTCTGTAAACCCAATTTTAATCTTTGTAAACATGCTGATGATATGGCATTGGAGGGCCTCCTGCCAAAGGGCAATAGAAAAAATTTAGCTCAGCACATGAAGTACGTACAGAGAGCACATCTCCTGTCCTGCACTGGCTGCTGGTGAAATAAAGGATTGATTTTAAAAGGGCCACCCTTAGAACTTCTGACAGGGGTCTCCTTGCCAACCCTCCGTCTGAGGTGACAGAGATTTTGCTGCTGCAGCACCCCCGCCTTTGGAAAAACCACTCAGACATTAAGCCAGCCAGGAATATGAACTCTTTTTAACAGCATCTTTAATCCAGTTTGTGCAGCCAAGCCTTCTATTGATATGTGTTGTGTTTGTCTAATGAATGGTCTTCTGTTTTATTCGTGATTTGAGAAGGACTTTGTGATGTTTACTCTAGATAGGTGGTATATTCTTAATTACTCATAAATGGACAAATTCAGGTAACTCCAAAGGGTTTGCAAAGTTTTTTGTGACATTAAAAGATTTATTATACTGATGAACACAAGTTAAATTATTTCAACTTATTAACAGCAATTTTTAAGGCTTGTTTTAAAGGAGAAAACCAGGCATCATTCAAGTCAAAATGGATCATTAAGGCTGACACTTTCTGCACTGCAAGGATTTTTATTTATTTATTTTTTGGCATCATAATTACATCTGGCACTAAAGGCCAATAACTGTGGGATGATTTGGTATCCTGGATCCTGTTGAGTGTCTGTGCACCGCTACTGGAAATACTTTAATCCTCATGAAACAGTAAGCTATTATGTCCTCACGTCTTACAACTTCAAATTGGCTCTTTTACAATATTTGCATAGGAAAAAAGTTAAGTATGAAAATCATTACAGATTTTTGCTGTGGTGTGAAGATGGTTTAAGATCCATGCTAAAATACTGCAGGACTACAGTAATTCTACTCACATTACTAAGCTGAAGCTTGTCTGGAGTGTACTAGCAAACTAATGACATAAAAGAAGAAAGCTAAGAAGCTGGCATGCTCACCTCCTCCATGAGTTTCTCCTCATTGTCCTTCTGCAGCTGGAGTTCAGCCTCCAGGATGCCTTTCCTCACCACTTCTGTCATGTTCTCCAACAGCTGCACAGGACAAATCCTCATATTTAGAGGTTTAACATACTGCATGAGGCAACACAGTACTGTTACACTGTAAAACCTAACAGCGTATCTTAATAAATGAAATAAATTAATATAACTTAATCCTAAAAGAAAGTTGGAGTCACCCATCTTCACTAATTTAAACAAACTTAAAAATTACCTGTTGAAGTAATAACTCAATGGTATTGAGTGTGCTTAGTTTTTGGGGCAATTTAAGTACAAGTAACTCACTTCCATTTTGTTACAATAATTCATTTTCTCTAAATTGACTCATATAATATAACAAAAAATATAAGCATGGGTTGCAATTTTTCTTTTTGCTGTTTTTACTGCAACTTGCATTCCCTCAAATTCTGCTCCAGTAAACCAATTAATGGAACCAAATGACCCCCCCACATCCCCCAAAAAGAATTATAAAGTTATAAATTAATATAAATTCTATAGTAATTTTTTCTGAGAACAGACATTCGGTCATGGAGTAAGAGCCATTTGTTTGGGGTGTGGTAATCTCACTCTGTCTGTCTCTACAGTTAATTAGCTCCTGTTTTTTTTACCAGCTGTCTGTTCCATCAAGGCACGCGCTGTCANAGGGCCCCCCCCCCAGTAGACATTTTCAGAAAAAGCACAGGCGGAATAAACAGGGCTCTCAGGTACCATGAACCAGCATTCACAATATTGAGACAGGTGTGCAGCTTGGGGTTCTGTGTCTTTCCTGCTGTAGATAATAGACAGCGCTGATTTGCTCATTTGAATGTTGGTCTGTGCTGAATCTAACGTGCGTCATTTCACGTCCTGCGCGCGCCTGAGAGACGACATGACAGGGAACTGTCTGGATTAACGGACCACTTTAGCGGGACACCCTCTGTCTGCGAGCCGTGTGTTTTTGTGCTGGAGGAATTCATCATCTAGCAACCCCGGACACAGCAGCCACTTTATTTTATTCCACGCAAGGTAACGCGATTTTCATCTTCTTCGCTTTCTCTCTCTCTCTTTTTTAATTTCTTTGCATGACTATATCGTTTTAAAGTCAAGCTGTTTAAATTGCGCACCACTGTGTGATGGCGCTAAGGCGTACTGTGAAGTTCTGTAGAATTATGTAAATATATTTTGATTTGGTGGTCAAGAAAAAAAATACTGTTTCCTACACAGTCAGTTAGTTACGTCCATTGTGCAAAATTGTCCGCTTGAGCAAAGAAAACCATAACCGTAATCCACTTCAGTTTGCTTATCCTTGTTAAACTAAAATGACTATGTAGTTAGTTAATTTGGTTAACGTTATGCAGGTGATGTTAGTCTAGACAAAAGTCTGCAACTAAATAGCGACCTGACCAAAACACCAAATGATGTTGAAAAGACTTGAGTTAGCTAGGTTAGCTAGTATACGTAAGCTAATGTTAGCATAGCTTGGCTGAGCTTGACTTGGCGCTTTTAGCGACGTTCTCCATTTTCCTGGGTCAGAAAGAGTAATTACTAAAGAGAATCGGTATTATATTGGCCAAAGGGAAAGCAAGCAGTAGGACAAAAAAGAATAATAATAAAAAAAAAAAAAAAAAANTACATTTCCACATCATTTCTGCCCCTGAACATAGCTTGGAAAATCAGTTGTCTTATTGTTATAGGCTCAACTGTAAGCTTAGTTCAGGGGCAGAAATGATGTGGAAATGTAAGTTGTGTGCCTTTTCTAGTGCGATCAAAATAAAGCTATTGAGACACTACAGACTATACCATGGCCAATATTCCACAGTTTCTCCTTTGCCATGCCTGTATCACACCTGCATGTGTACATTTAGCACATTTAATTCACTCAAGGTACATTTGTCCAGAGCACATTCTGAAAAAAGAGTGGTAGGTGGTCATAGTCAAGATTTGCTTAATAATCTAGCATTTCATTGCCCAGTGTGTGATTTTAAGCAGCCATTTATTGAGAGGGACATGTTTCTTCATCTAAGGGGACATTTAAGACAGAAAGAAATGGTGCCATGTCCATTTAGGGCCTGCAAGTTTAAAACAAATGTCTACTCTACATATAATGCCCACAAATGCAGAGAACATCAAAATGCACAAGACTTTGATGTATCAGTTGTGGTGCAAAATGTGTCAAATATATCTCAGGATAGTGACATTGAACAAGATCCAGTAGACATTTCGGATGAAAATGAAACCAACCCTGTAGCTGGCAGTAGCACAGATGGATTAGCAGAGCAGTTGAATTATAATCTGGCAGCATTCTTTCTGAAAATGCAAACTATTCTCCATGTATCACAGAGGGCAACACAGGAAATCATTGAGCATGTTGATCAGTTATTTTCACTATCAGAACCTATTGTCAAGGATTCTATAATCACAATTCTGAAAAAACATAACTGCTCTTTTACTGACTCACTTGTAAGTGAGATAGTCCAGGCAGTTTCAGAGAGTAATATTTTACATAAATCTATTACTTCTGAAGGACCATTGTCAACAGTGAAGCGGTGAAAGTCATATTTTGAGGAGAACTTTCCATTAGTTAAGCCTGTGGAGTACCTTATTGAGTCAACACGGCATACCTACATGTATGTGCCCATTCTCACATCTCTGCAGCTGCTGTTGAAAAAACCTGATGTTCTTGAGAAAGTTCAAAAATGTACTTCACATGTACTTGGACAATATTCCTCTTATCTTGATGGCTCCTACTATCAGGAGAATCCACTTTTGTCAGGTGATGGTCAGAAATTATCAGTAATTCTCTATATTGATGATTTTGAAATTGCAAACCCCCTGGGAACATCAAAGAAAATTCACAAAGTATGTGCTGTTTATTGGACGTTAGCTAACCTGCCAATAAAATGTCGTTCAGCCCTCCACTCAACACAACTTGCCCTTTTGTGCAATTCAAATCATGTACGACAGTTTGGATATGCAAAAGTGTTTGGACCACTCTTGACTGACCTAAAGATTCTTGAAGAGGAGGGTGTCTACATTGAAACATTGGGTGACTGTCTCAAAGGCACAGTCTACTCTGTGGTGGCTGATAACCTTGCTGCCCATGGACTTGGTGGTTTCACTGAAAGTTTTAGGTCTACATACTTCTGCAGATTTTGTGTTGCTACACAAACAGACATGCAAACATCAGATGCAGTCAGTGGTAGTTTTAAGATGAGAACAAAAGAACTGCATGATCACATTGTTCAAGAAACACAGAACAATGATGGTGAGGAGAATTATGGTGTAAAACACAGTTGTATTCTCTCTGACCATCTTTCCTATTTCCATCCCATCACAGGATTTCCACCAGACATTCTGCATGACCTGTTTGAAGGTGTGATTCCTGTGGAGTTGGCCCATTGTTTGAAAGGTATGATGGCAAAAAGATATTTTTCTTTGGAAGAGCTAAATAGGTCAATACTGTCTTTTCCATTTCAACATTCTGACAAGGTTGACCGCCCCCACCCAATTCCTCAAACTTTTGCTACCCGAGGAACAATTGGTGGCAATGGACATGAGAACCATACCCTGCTTCGGCTGCTGCCTGTTCTCATAGGTGCCAAAGTGCCAGAAGGGGACAAATTTTGGGAGGTACTAATGGACTTGAAAGATATAGTTGAGCTTGCTGTGTGTCATGATTTCACAGATGATACCATTCAGTACATGGCCTGTAAGATTTCAGATCACAGACAACTGCTTCAAGAAGTCTTTCCCAGCTTGCGGTTACGACCAAAGCATCATTACATTGAGCATTACCCTCACCTCATAAAGTGCTTTGGTCCTCTGCTGCATCTTTGGACAATGAGGTTTGAGGGTAAGCACAAAGTTTTTAAGAAAATAGTTCATGACACTCATAACTACAAAAAAGTCTTGAAAACTTTGGCCGAGAGACACCAGTACATGATGGCATTCTATTTGTCATCACCAAGATTCTTTAAGCCAGCAATACAGATTTCAAAAATGGAGTCTGTCTTTATTGAATCCTTGCCCACAGATGCACGTGCAATAATATCAGGCACCACAGGCAGAAGTGTTGTGCATGGCACAAAAAAGGTAACCATTGATGGCACACCATTTGTGACTGGCATGTTTGTTTGCACTGGAGTACATGCTGCATTGCCTGAGTTTAAGGAGATCAGAAACATACTGCTGATTGGAAATGAGATCTTCTTTCTTTTAAAAGACTATAATGCTTGGTATATTGAGCATTTGCGCTCATATGAGCTAATCGAATGTGAAAGACAGACCCATTCGGTGAAAGCTGCAAATCTGCTGATTGATCAAATGCCATTGTTTGCCTACAAAGTGTCAAGCAAGCTAATTCTCACTACAAAACATTTCATTCCAGTGTCTGAGTAAAAGAGCAGTACCACACCAAGGAGCCGTCATCACTGTTTTCTTTTCCTGGAGGCTTGAGGCATTTCTGTGGCCTACTTGTGACCACTTTGCTGGACTAGATGGACAATATCATTCCAGGTATTCTTCTTCTTTTTTTTTAATTTGCAAGTGATGATATTAAAGGAGGCATGTGTTATAGGATCTCAAGAAATCACATTCGGAGTCTTTGTAAAATATATTAATTCTTAGAGTAAATTTTGGGTTGGCTTATTAATTTTATACCATGATCTATCAAAAACTTTAAACTTATTAGTCACATTTCTTTTTTTTTTTTTTTTTTNTTTTTTTTTTTTTTTTGGACTTAGATTTAAAAGGTTTGGAATAGAATAAGCTGTAGCTACTGTGCCAGCAGTGTGTTCTGGACATATGGTAACTGTGGACTGCTTAGAAATCTAGAAAAATAAAACTTTAGCTTCACTTTACATACATTTAACAGTTTTAATGCATACCACTGAGAAACAAGTCTACCCAGACCATGGTGTAAGTAATAAGGGGTCACTAGATATAGGTAACAGACAGAGGTATAGGTAACAAAAGAGTTCTGTTTCTACGATTGTTCTTAACCCAAATTTCAGCAAGTTGGAGCTATGGCTATTTTCACTTAAACACAGCTTAAATACGAACATCCATACTGTACTTGTATCCCCAGTACACTGTTACACAGCCTACCCACATAACGAAACACTAAAACACATTGAAATCATATATACAACCTGAAAAAAATGTGAAATCTTTTATTTACCTGTAAGGCTGCTGCTGACTGGCATACTGAAAAGATGTTTAGGTGAACAAACTGACTGAGGATGGAGCAGCACCGTGCAAATGGTTCCGCCTGCTGCTTTGTTCACCTGGGGATTTGGTGCTCGCAGACCTTTGTATTGCCAGAAATGGGCACTTCCTGTACTGATATTTGTGGGTGATTCATGCAGCTACTAAAACCTGGAATAGCTGTTTGTTTTTTCTGTGTTACAGGTGTCCCTAGCACAGTGCAAATGGGAACAAATGATGTTCTGAAACTACGGGTCATCCTTGACGATGTCAATGCAGAGAGGCTTACTTTGCCCTCTCGCCCTGAAACTGTGAATGCCCTCATATTTGAGGTGAAAAATAAGCTGAACCTCAGCTACGACTTTCGTCTGCAGTTTCAAGACCCAGAGTTTGATAATGCCCTATGCAATTTAGTTAATATGGAGGACCTACCATCCAAGGCAACTATCAAGGTGGTTAAATTAGTTGATTTAGATCTGAGTTCAACTAGTACAGATGATACAGTGTTACTGTCTGATAACACAGATTCACCAGAGTGACTTTGCCGATGGCCAGAGGTTTTCATCGTTCCAGTGTTCTCCTATGAGGTGGAGTATGCTCTAAGAGAGGGCAACTGTGTATTTGTGAAACAGGGGAAAACCCTGAGATTGACCAGAGATCAAAAACACAATATACTGGATGTAATGGCTGCTGAAATATATAAACATAAAGCATACCCTAGCAGCANAAAAACACAATATACTGGATGTAATGGCTGCTGAAATATATAAACATAAAGCATACCCTAGCAGCAGTCAGATAGGCAAGGCTGCAGAGGCCCTTGTAAACAAACGCCCCTGTCTGAAAGAGATGGGTTCCAAAACAGGGTGTGAGGGTTGGAAGAACAGTCTGCGTTTCAAGATGGGCAACTACAGGACCAAACTGAGCAGGGCTGGCATAAAAGATGTGGCTGTGAATGCAGGAAAGCGCAGCAGGTCCAATCCAGAGGGTGCACCATCTAGGGCCAGCATCAAACGAGCCAGAAGAGGTGAAGTAAATTTCCTGCCCAATTATCCCCTTGGAGAGACTAGGGACACACTGGAGATCCAGAGGCTTGAAATGGTGGAGCAGTTCAAGAAAACAGTGGCAGAAAGAGACATGATTCTAATCCACCAATGTATGCAGCGCACCTTTGCACTCAGGCGTGAAGAAATTGTGAATTCATCTCCTCCCATTGCTGAACTAAAAGACAGATGGCCTGCACTTTTCTGTGAAGCTCAAGTGAGTAAAAACTGGAAAATGGGTAGCTAAAGTCACTATGTATAGGGGCATTGCTGGGTGGGACTTCGATGCCTGCCTAGTGGTTGTGTTTTGATAGTGATCAAACCCAGACAGCAAAGCATGCTGCTACTCTGTTGGGGGAAATCCACTTTTCCCCTTTACGAACACAAGTACTGTCATCTAAACTTTATAACCTGTGCTTTTCTTACAGCTGTACAGCGAATTCCACAGGATCACCAATCAAAATCTCCCATTCTCCTTCTTTGCTGCACTTGACAAGCATACACCACAGCTGCTGAAGCTCTACAAAAAGAGGAAGACTGGAAAGTTTGGCGACAAGATGGCAGAGGTTTTGATGGCGTATAAGGAGCAGGTAAGAATGTTTCAAGTAAAGCTACACACTAAATCTTATATTTTTTAATCTGTCCATGCATTTTCCATATATTCTTGTCAGTTTATTATGTTAATACAAGTGACAGTACACATTTGTGAACAAAATACACTTAGTGCTAAAACGTAGCTTGTACACTTTTCCTTGGAGTTGAAGGTTCAGTTAAGTCAAATTCTGTGGCCCCTCCTCACCAGTGTCTAAATAGCCATGAGTCTGGGGAATATTTTGTGGACAGTGACAGCTCTCAGGGCACCTACATCACAGAAGAATGAAATGAGGTGAAGGATCTATCATGACTGAAATCCCCCCCCCAAATAATGAGCCTGTGACAGAGTCACTAAGCTCCCAGGCCTTGTCCATTTTAATCTATGGCCCCTTTGCACTTCTGGTTCCCGAGGCTGTAGCCAATTTAGGCTTCCCTTTCAGCAGTCAAAATATTCCTTAGAATCTTAAATGTTTTATCAGGGCTGAGGTGAGGCTACTGACATAAACTTGCAACTCCAGTGTGCAGCCTAGTTTTGAGTAGTAAAAGCCAGGCTTTTACACTGTATAGGGAGAACTTAACATAAGATGCCAAAAAGAATATATGTCAATACGTGTGTGGTTATCGATCAACTGAAAACACCTGATTTAGCTAAATGGGGGTGGGTAGAAAAAATGAAAATTTGTCATGGGGTCCCAGAAGCAGGACTGGAACCATGGCTTTTAAAGCATTACATTGATGGTTGAATGTGAGCAGCAGACACACATACACACAATGTCTTCTTTTGTGCAACAGGACAAAAATGACATCAGTGCAGCTAGAATAGCAGCCCTGGCCGGCCTACCATTGTACTTAAAAGAGGATTCATCAGGGGTCTTCAGGATTTGCAAGGTACGTTTTTGTTTTGTTGCAAGTCTCAATCTCTTGTCTTTTCAATCTCTTGCAGACATGGCAGGGCACTTTTGCTGAGATTTTCAAAGCTTTTTCCCCACAGCTGATATATTTCAAACTTGTAGGCTGCACCAACATCCTGCTCTTGTCCAGATTTTTTTGAGAATGCTTGAGCTTACAATTTCTGTCTTTGATAATACTACTTAAAAATTTTGAAACAAAGTGTAACCCAAAGTGTTTTCTTTTTCTTATCATTGGCCTTCAGTAAGTTGAATATTTTGTACAATTATTCACACATACTCCATGTGTTTCCTTTATAGGATGAATCAGAGGGATTCCATGAGGGTGAAGTGGCTCTTGTGGCAGTGGTCAATGAAGATGATGTGCCTGGAGGAATTCCCTTTGAAACTCACCATGTGTCAATCATCCTTGAGGATCAGGTTGTAATGACTCACAGATCTTGGACAGATGCATTGGTGGTTTTGTTTGGACTGATCTATGCTCTCCACTTGAGCTACCCCGAGAAGCTAAGTGGCTTCTTTGAGTTCATCCAGGTTGTCCTCTTAAGTCTTGATGATGGGAGAAAGCAGCTTAAACCTAAGTTACAGGCCTTGAAAAATGAGCTGGAGTAAAGGTCTCAGCACTTTCTGTTGCGCAAGGTCAACAATGTTTGAAAAATATCTTTTGGCTTGCATGCCAAAAGTGGAGAAAAAGTAAAGAAATTATTTATTGGGACCGTTACTGCCCAGTATAACCTTCATGTACAGTGCATTATGGCACCTCTTAGTTACAAGTGAGAGTTTTGAGTTTTTGAGGGCTTTGTATAACTAAATATTGTTATCATTTTAATTTGGTATTTTTATTGAATTAAATTTGTTATTTTTATTGAATTTGTTGTTAGTGAGCAGTGCAGTGAAATTTTAACTGTAATTTTTCTTTAAAGCTTCTGAACATTTTAAATTGAAAAGGTCTCACTTTTGTGGCTAACAAATTGAGTGTTCATTGTTTAACCAAATAAATTTTCTGAATTGTTTCAGACATGGGTGTTTGTATTGTGTTAATGCTACTTGAATGGTTTAAGGCAATCGGTTTCCTTAAACAAATTGAGTCTCCACAACATAGTTCACAGTTGTGACAACTAAAATGTGATAGTTTAACTAAATGAAAGAAAACTGAGTCAAGTAAACTTAATTACTATTATTTGTGTAAAGGAAATCTATCTAAGTTAGCATTACTTAATTCAAATAGATTCTCTACAGATTTTAAATAAGTTTGGTTCGAGTACAAAGTAGCTAAAATGATTAATTTCAACACATTGATTGGAAGTAGTACTATTCAGTTTATATAGTTAAGTTGAATTAATAGTGAACGAAGAGTTTATTTTACTCAATTCAAATAATTATTAATGCTAAAATGATTTGAGTTAATAAACTTAAATGGTTCAAGGCAATCGGTTTCATCAAACTATTTGAGTTGAACTAACTCGTCAGGTTTTACAGTGTACTGAATATCTACATTAAAGGCCAGAAGTCTGAGCCCCCCCNCCCCCCCCACAAATTAGTTTTGAAGAAGAATTAGTCACCAGAGCACATTCTGTAGCCACTCTGGCTACAGAAATGATTTTTCATGAAGGCATCAGCAGACCCGGCGTTACGGGCGGGCATCCGTGGGCAATGCCCACCCATTTGAATGTCGTGCCCACCCGGANAAAAAAAAAAAAAAAGAATCTATCCACTATCCTATTATAATTTAAGACAACTTCTCTACTATCAAATAAGACAACAGAGAACATAGCAGAACGACTCAAATGCATCCTCACTGCAAAAGTGTAATAAATACATGACTGCTGTCATTCACTGTCCAGGTGCTGCTGTCAGCGCTCAGCAGGCATGACCGGGACTTCATCTGACTCACCTGTTTAAGGTATTTATGTTCTGTGTTGGAGTATCTGGTTGATGTCCTATAATTTAAAACAACTATCAAATAAGACAGTAATGGTTATTATCATAGCAGCACAACACAGATGCGTCCTCACTACAAAAGTACAGTGTTGTTATTTGATGACAACAATGAAATGGAGGGATCACATTGGCAGGTGGCTGACCACTGACAATAAGATCAGCTATCGGGATGGACAGACAGATGAATAGTAAATTTAAGTCTGGGCAATATAAGGTGATAAGCCCAGAGGACCAACGCACTATCCACACTTTTGGATTGGCATAACCGT